>APFE030930830.1:14302-42478 GCA_000404065.3 Pinus taeda
GTTGCCCCCTCGAAGAGGCTGAATTCTAAGGCATTGATCTATATTTTCTATCTTTTCTTGAGCTGGTTTCATAACATCGTCCAACTAGTAAATTGAAGCACTTCATCAGGTAACTCCTTGGATGGTTTCTCCAACAGCAAACCTGACCTTTAGCCATTGACATGAAGAACATCACAATTTCCTACGACTATGTGGGAAGCATTGACAAAATAATTTTAATGAGTTTACTTCTCTGTAAAAATATCCTCAAGAGATATGTCCATGGTCTATTTCTACTAAGGGCATACCTCTTGACATAAAACTGAAATGAACACTGTAGTATGAAGAAAAATCTGCATTGTGTTCCTTCAATTGCATGTACTTAGAGAAGATGGCTTGGCATTTAGGAATAACTTCAATCATATTGGCTAGGAAACATTCACATTTTTGTTTGTGCTCTCAATAATATCTAAACTCCTTCAACTAATATCCAAGATAATAAATATGAAGTACCACAACGATTCATGAGTGAAGAAGCTTGGCAACTATTAAACAATTGAACATCATATGTTCGTCATCATATGTAGAGGAAGAGCCCATAATCAATAGTGATTGTGTGTGTATGTGCGTCAACTTTTCTTAAGCAATATTCAAATACTTCTGAGTCTAGAAGTGATGAATATTTATCTTTTATCTTTTTGACCATTCATATTAAAAAATGGTTCTTTTGAATTAGTCTTACAAAATTTCCTTTCCATCTCTAACTTTTTTTATAGAAAAAATAGGCAATAGACTCAATGGTGCAAGTCACCAAACCTATTGGCTCCTTAAGCCTCAAACAATACAATACAATACATCTCTATCTTTCATAGTGCAATACCTCCATTAATGTTAAAAATGAAAGTTGGCTAGGCATATGATTAACAGTGGATTAATCAGTATTGCTTATTTTCTTGTAGCTATATAACACTCAGACCTATCTTCCTTTTTACACATTTACAAGTCCATTTTTTATTGAAACTGATACCCTCCATATTTCTTTTCTCAATTCTTAGTTGTTAATAAAATGGCCAAAGTTGATGGAATAATAGAGTTACTAAACACTCTAATAGTATTTATTGTTTGAGGGTACAATCAAGATCAACAAAGTCATCCTCACTGATGTACGGATTCTTTATAAAACTTACACATCACAAGATCATGTTTCTTCAACTCAAAGCACATATTTAATGAGATGAACTACCAGAAAAGAGTCAAAATTATGGATTGGTTCTTAGTTATGAAAATTGTCTTTTTTAGTTTGAGAATTACTCATATCAGTAGTTAGCAATTGATCATATCAGTGGGGCTACTTGAAGAGTAGTTTGACATGAAATTGCAAAAGGTCAACATACAATTCTCAACCCCATCATCATACAGTGGGAATAAGGTATTAACAATAGCCATAAAATTAGTCTCAGATATGAAAGGATGTGTCATTTTTCATTGCAAACTATTCCAACCCAATTCAATTTCATAGTGATAGTTTCTTTCAAGACACTTCATCTTCACTTGCTCCACACAATGCTTCTCTTCCAAAGCCACTAAGACAAATTGTTGAATTCCATGTGAAATATTAGTGTTTTGGTCATGACCTTTTTGATAATTGTGGAAAAGATAATCATCATTCAAATAGATGTTCCAAACGTAACATTTGTATAAGATAAGATGTTCAACTTTGAAAGATAACTTCTTGGAAATTGTCCTAAGCATCCAAGAACATATATCAATCACTTCTCAAAGTTAATTCTTGAGTATTAACATGTATTTTGCTGTAGATGCATTCATCTTCTCACTCCATATCACATAGGTGAGAATTGATGGTGAGCTATTAGGCTCAAACATATATAAGGATAGCCTGGTCCATAATCTTGAGGGACCTTTTAGGCCTATGTATTTCAGCATATATGTTATAGCATATTTTACCACTATTATGTATAATATGCTCTTATATGGCCTGATTGGAGCCCTTTTCCCTTGTAGAACTATTCTTATTTAAAAAAAATACTTTTCATAATTCATACGCAAATCTACCCACTATAAAATTCTCTGAATATGTCGTTCCTATGAACAATACCAAGTATAAATTTTGATTTTAAAAAATATTAAATATATTTCTTTGATGATTTATGGGTTTTCTAAATCCAATATTGGATCCCTGGCCTTACGATTAATTGGTTTGAGGTATTATATTATCCACATTGGTATTCCTGATTGCTAATGGAGTGTTAGTTCAAATTTAGGATTGTACTTAAACATGTTCACTTAGTCTTTGTGACTAATGACCCTAACAAAAATTATGGTTGTAATTGCTTCTTAACCTACAAACATGATGACACTTGCACAGACATCATAAAATATATAAAATATATAAAATATATCATATCATGAGAACCCAATGGAAAACAAGAATGATTATATTTTATTGATGATGGAAATATAACACCTATGAGGAGAGTTTATAAACTTGGATCTATAGATCCCCCTCCGTAGGATGTGTCCTTCTTGACCTTGCACTTCAAAAATATTTTCCTCTCTCTCAATATGTGTTATGTTATGGGCAGAGGAAAATAATGGAGGCTTGAAATCAGGTGAGAGCAAAAATGTCATGAGACGATAATGGGGATGATGAGAAGAGTCATGGTGAGAATGGAGAGAAAACCCTCTACTTATAAACAAATATTGAAATAGATTGAGAATTAGAAAAAAATAAAATATTATTGAATAAGTCAAATAATGGCAGTTTTGAATACTCTATTATATTTTTAGAGAGGAAAAGATATTCAAAATATTAAAATATTTTTATTTAGAAATTGTTTGAAGTAATTAATAATAAAATGATTTATTATCACTTTTGTGAGGATTAAGACAAATATGAAGTTGAAATAATTATTAAATAATGATTTAACAGTTATCTCAAAAGGAAAATACGGAATAAATGAGGAAAAATAAACAAATAATGATTTATTTAATTATTCTCATGGGTTTTTAGATTTAAATGAGAAATAAATTAGGAAAAATGGTTTACTGAATTATTTCCCTTGGTGAAAGTGGGCCTTACCATGGAAAACCTAATCCTACATGGTCTATTTTGGTTGAATTAGTAATAAGTGGCTAGGTGAACATTTTTAGGGTGATAATAAGGAGGTATCCATACTATACCTAAATTTTTGCAGATTAGGTCTACAATTTTCATGTGCTTCCTCCAATCCCACTCTTGAGGAAACCTCAGTTTCCTTGCAAACATGCTCAGACTCGTTATCTAGCATTTTCTCATGTATATTAGAGAGGATTCTATGGTGGCTCGGGTCAGATGTATCTAGAGGAAGGTTTGATTAGTGCCTATAGTTGGTATTAGGTTGTAGCTTCACCTATTCTTGTCTCTTTCAGTTAATAAAGAAACTCATGTTATGTTTCTAAATTTCATTGTTATCTTATGAATGTTAATTTGTAATTATGATTTTGATGATCTAACATACATATATGTCCATGTACTTTGAATTATGTGATTTGATAGTCCCTTTGTGATATATTTTCAAGTGTGCACATCTTGGAAGAAGGTTAAAGGTTTGGACACTACTAGATATACTTCAAAAATATGACCTTTGGGTATGCCTCTATTACATACTTTCATTAATTCAATTGCTTTTATATGATTGCATGAGTTTTCATTGTTATATTTTTATTCCGCTCAATTGGGGTTCTCAACTATTTCCCTTGGGAACTTTTCCCTTCAATAGAATTGGTGACTCCACTAGGGAATTAATTGTAAATTATTTCCTAAAGGGTTGTCTAGATCGATTTGGGTGTATGGTCTTTGTTTTACTATTTTCTTAATTTCTTGGCATCTTGTTTCATCATCTCTCTTAGCCTGATCTTCTAGGGCAGATTTTGCTTCTTATTTTTCCCCATTTTACTGTATATACACAATTTTTATTTAGAAGAGTTTTCTATATATGTATTTGCATTGTTTACAACTCGCGTATACTCATGTTGTCGTTATAAAGACTGTGTATGTACATAGAAGTTCTTTTAGATAGTCGTGCATGTTTCTGAAAAGCAAACATTTTATTTTAGTCTTGTGTGCATATTTTGGATTGAGAGTCTTGTTTTCAATGGTTTTTTCTTGATATCTTTCATATCTGAGAAAAGAAATTTGTGTCCACCTATGCTTTTTAATTTGTGAAGCCTGTGAAGTGTGGAATTGGGCTCTAGATCTTTTGTTTGAAATATTTGGCTTCTTAGGAAGAGTTGTATTTATGTCTCAAGATAGTTTGTATCCCATATTTATCTTTTTCTTCTATGTATGACTTAAAGGTTGATCTTCTTACATTACTCTCTTTTTG
Organism: Pinus taeda; assembly: GCA_000404065.3. Lineage (NCBI taxonomy): Eukaryota > Viridiplantae > Streptophyta > Pinopsida > Pinales > Pinaceae > Pinus > Pinus taeda. The sequence goes on from APFE030930830.1 coordinate 18,667, forward strand.
TTCTTAAAACAGTTCGATGTTCCTTTTAAAGATCTACGATCTCATTTACTTGAGGCCATTTTGATCTTTTGAATCTATAAATTCTTTATGTACCAACTTTTTGAGTGTTCATGCTGTTATTTACATTAGTATTTTTAACTCCATATATTTTGAATCGTAGACTTGGGAAACCTAATTCTTTCTCATTCATTTGATTTTCATATCCATTTCTTTCTTCATTTCTTGATGATTTGGGTTTCGTTCATTACAGAAAATGAAAAATTAATAGTGTTTCCTTTTAATTTTGTTTTTACTTCATTAATTTGAAGTATTTTGGTTTTTCAATGTGGCAGGATTTGTGGTAAATTCAAACATTCCTTCTTCTTTGGGAAGTGTGATTCATGTTAAAGTGTTTTACTTCCTTATTTGTTTAGTTTTACATAGTCTTACTTGTCATGGTTTCTTACCTTCAGATTTATATTTGAATCTTGCATTGCATATCAATGTGCATTAGGGTTAAGCGCATTATAAAAAAAATTTAGCTATTTTTGATTGATTTTGAATGTGTGAGTGCTTGTCAAATGAAAAAAGAAATTATTCTTCTTAAATAAATTCTCATAGAAAACTGTACAAATCACTTTCATTAAAGGAAAAGAGAGTTGCATTTGAATTTAGCCTAGGTTTTCCTATTGGTTTCTTTTGCATAAAAATATCACAATTTTCACTTACATATATTTTGACCAAAATAACAAGCATTAATTTAAATGCTTAGCTAAAATGAACTAGACTTTTCATTTGGCATAGAAACACCAATTAGTCTAAGGCATATTTAGGGCCATGGAATAGGTTTGTGGAGTGTAAACTCTACAAGTCCACTCAAACAAAAGTATATAAGTTGATTAAAGAGCGGAAATCTAGAATTGTATAGGGTGTTGGGGAAATCTCCTCTCACATAAGATTCAAGCACTAGTCCATGAAACAATAAGGAAAGAGAGATGCACCCTCTCCTACTTGTTTAACAACGTGCTCATGGCTATTCCCCTTCGACTTATGATTACGAGCTGATAACCTTAGTTGCCTTTCCTAGGGACCACATAGGTGACTGTAGGGTGTAATTCCCATGAAACTTGAGACAAATGTTGTATCACTTTCATACTACTCCTAGAGATCTCCCCACGAAGTGAGGAAGTTGCACCAACAAAGGATATTGTCTAGAGGTAAGCGTAATTGTTTCTCTTACCCTTTCTAGTAGCACTTGGGCCTTAAACATCCCAAGATTACCTTCAGAAGGCCAGTTTATCCACTTTCTCATATTTTGGTGTCCAATCCTAATCACTAGGTGCAAAAATACTTTAAGGTTATTTAATTATCTATATATTTATGATTTTTTTGTTAGTGCTCTTTGATCCTACATTCCTTAGGTGATTTGAGTATTTGGATTATTTTTTTCATAAAAGGTGGTTGATTAGTTAGTTTACTGATATAGGAGGCCTCGTGGGCTTTAACCTACCAATGTCAGATGCTTTAGACTCTTCTTAGACTCCTTTAGGTTGTATTCCTTAAAAACTTTACTATGTTATATCATATGTGAATACCCCTATTCACATACATGTTAGTCCTCTCCACTCTCCTTATTTATTCATGGCTCATGTTAGTAGCATTAGTATGGTTATTAATTAAGCTAGTGTTCATAATCATTCTTCAACAATAGGAGAAGGTACCATGTCTATTCCTACTACTACACCCAACATAATAGTTGCTAAATCTACCGCTACTCCTGTTCCAAGTGGGGGAATCCAACCTTCTCCTCCTTTTGCTGGGGATTTTTCATATGGGATGTCACTTGCTAGGATTCCTTCAATTCCTTATATTTACCTTCTACAACTCTAACAATTATGCCTTCTATGGCTTCTAGCTATGCATCATTATAATGATTCCCTTTTGGAAGTGGACATGTTCATCCTTCCAATACTTCTTTAGGTATTGGAAATATGAAATTCCCTAGCTTCTCCCAAAAGGTTAACCAAATTCAATTTCAATGAGGGCAGGGATGGCATATCTTCTAGTGAACAATTTCAGGTCTATTATTCATTTTCCTCCTTATAAAGTGCATGGAACCATTGTCAATGGGTTTCTCCTACCTTAAATTCTCCATTAGGAGGCAATGTTCCTGTTGTTCAATATTTTGCATTAAGCGGAGGACACCCTTTGTATACTCCTGGACAATAAGGGTTATATAACCCATATTTCAATAGGAGAAGCCCACCCATATTTCTAAATGCATCCAAGAGTGAAAGAGAAGAAAGAGGTTGATCAAGGGATATATCCCTAATGATTTTTTTTAGAGTGGGTTTTGATAATTTGGTACTAGAGTGACAAATTTCAACCATGAGACAAGATTCCTCTTTTCAGCAGGACCAAATTTGACTATTGAAGCACTCAATTTGGACAAGGGAAAGTATATTTCTGAATTAAACCCCACATGTGCACATTTGACTAGGTCATCCATAAAGAAAAATGGAAACCCTTGGAAGGATATAACTAAAAGGCACCTCAACCTTATTTGGACATCATCATGGAGCATTCTTCTATTCACTTCTTTGGTTTGGCTTACACAACTTTGAGGTGAGTTGCTAGAGATTGGTTGGCACAGGTCTAAAATTGTAGAGTTTGAAGCTCACATCTCTATTTTTAGGGTTTTAGATCTCATCCATAGGCATGTCATGGAGAAATTTCGACTGAGGCCTTTGATCCATATGCATGACACATCTTCCATACGATTGGAGTCTAACAGTTTAAATTTTTAGTTGACTGAATATTTCACAAGTTAACCATAGAGTTCAGCCATTGACCTCATTCGGTAACAATTGATCACAAGCTTTTGAATTAGGGTTTTGGATTATTGGCAATTTTGGATTCATCTCATGGATATTGTTTAAATGATTTTTCTGTATAGGTTTATGGTTGCTGATATGGATTACTGTACTCTATTTCTCTAAATCATTCAATGAAAACCTAATAAGAAAAATAATTTGAAATGGTTTTCCCCATACTGGTCTTTACCCTAGTCTCCAACAAATCTAGTGTCTCTATGTATGAATTTTTTTCTTCTATTGTTCCTTTATGTTTTGTTGCATTGATGATGATGTTTTTCATTCCATATAATTGCATATGTTACTAAATAATGTTGTAGTTTGGAATAATTACATCATCCTATGGTATAAATCTAACATGAAAATGTTGAAAAGTAATTATCAAAGAAAAGAAAAATATAGCCTTAAAAAAAAATTAACATGGTATAAGAGCTAGGCTAAAGCAAAGTTGTTGAATACCACCCCTAGGAAGTCACCATTAATGGAAGAAGGGGAAGATTGAGGAGACCTAAAATAATACTAGTGTTTGAAGGAAACCTAAGGCAATTTGTGTATTAAGAACAATGTAAACTTTGAAACAGGAACCCATACTATTACTCGTTTTGTAGAGATAACAAAAAAGTGACCCGATTTCGAAAAGGGGTTATGTAGAGCACACATGTTTTTTAAAGCATGGGTTTTGGCACTATAAATTTATTTATGTACATTAAATTTTATAATGGTATTGTTTTTTATGTTGATTTAAAAACGTGGTAATTCTACACCAGGCCCTTTTTTTGAAAGGTTTTTTTTTTAACTTTTTTAATTTTCTAATGTATGAAATGTAAATAATTATTTTGTGAACTTAATAATTTTTGAAGTGGTCTTTTTCTTCATATTGTCTTGTTTTTATTTTAATTCTTCTTTTTTTGTAGTGAGGTTTTTATTATTTCGCATATTTAAAGAAGAAGGTCGATATTTTGAATTTTCGATATTCTACATATTTATACATCGTTAATTAATTTTTCAAACCACAAGAAATAATTGTTTCTAAAAACAATATTTTTTAACAATGGACATAAAAATAGCCATTTTTAACATAATATAATTAAAAAAATTCACACCGTTTTGATAATTTTTTGCTACAAGTGACATTCGAAAATCACAATTTTTATATGAAAATTTTAACTAAAAATAGTTAAATAATAGTTTTTTCTTTTTTTTTTAATGAATTTCATGTCAAAAAAATAATAATAATCACTTTCTTTCCCAAAAATTAATGGTTAACCTAAAAGTTAATGTGAAAATTACATATTACAAATATTGAACGCATAACAACATTAATTAAGTCTGTATTCTTCTCATAAAATGTCAAAGTCAAAACATTGCAAGTATAACTACTTAATAGTTTCAAAAAAATGAGCTTGATTTCCAAGAATAACTTAAATTTAATCAACAATGTCACGTAATCCAAACTCTTCATCCTCTAGAGTTTCATCGGTGTTTCCTTCTTCAATATTTTCTGCTTCCTTTTGCTCATTTTCATCTTCTAATGGATCTTTCATGTCTGCGAATCTCCCAATGTATGTCTTTCCAAACATCCCATGTAATGGTGGTTGAGGTTCCCTTGCCCTTTTTGCCACACTGATTCACTAAAGTCCCCTTTCTTCAACCCAATTTCTTGCATTGCATCTGGAATAAATTGAAGAGCATTAATTCTTTGTTGAATGAAATTGCATTGTAATGGATCTTTTTCAATTGTAATGCAATTTCTTCCTTTTTGAAGGCAGCATGCTAGTGTTGTACCTAATTATCAAGCACAAAAGAAATAATGAAAGTAGATTAGTACAATGACATTAATTAAAAAAATAACATATTGAATTCAATTCCATATAATAAAACTTACCTGAGCCAGAAAATAAATCCAGAATCCAATCTCCTTCATTTGAACATATGTCTATAAGATAGTTAATCAATAATTGTCGTTTTTGATAAATGTTAACTATCTCTCCTTTTTCTTCTTTGCCTTCATATGTTAGTTTTCTCACAATAGCATCACAACTCAATATTTGGCTATGACTCTTTCTGTCCACCCGATTAAAAATCATAGACATATAGCTATCATATTTTACCCAACTATCAATATGAATGAACTCACAATCATTTATAAATACTTGATTGTCATAGTTAAGAAGATTTGACTTTTGTGTGTAACATGAAATAGTAAAGGTTCAATCAACTTGTACATAAATGAATTTTTCAACATTAGTCAAATATACATTTTAAATGCCTTACCATGTAAGCTGCATCCTTGAATTCGTTTTCCCTTTGAAGCTTGATAATATCATTGCCAACTGTGTGTCTAAATGAAATGTCACAAATATCCATAATGGTGATGACGTGACTTCTAAAAATCCTGCAACCACTTTACTAAGAGCTTGATAAGTATAAGTGTCACTATCATAGTCAATATTTTGAATATTGAAACCATGGGGAATCTCTGCAATAACTAGGGCATACTCCCTTTTACGTATGAGTTTAGCAATGTCTTCACAATCGCCTTGTATTGCTTGATATTTAAAAGTGTCTATCCCATTCCAAATGAAATGAGTAAGAGTTGGATCAAGTTCAACATTCTTAACATGTTGCTTCCTCAGTCTTTTGGTCTTTATTTTTTCAATAAAGGTTCATCTTTTATAAAATAAACAAATATATGTGTAAGTTATAAATTAAAAATAGTACATAGATGAATAAAAATGAATGTGTAAATCAAGATACCTTTTTAAATGCAAGAAAAAAAGCATTTAATGTTGATGTAGAACTTGAATCTGGATAGTTGCATACGACATCATCCCAACTATCTTCATTCAACAATCTAACCATTAGCTGTTGAATTTTCATGTAAAATTTGTGACTACATAGATAAAGTAACAAAAAGTCAATATAATGATATGTATAACAAATACTACAAAGAACAACATGTTTTATTTAAAAGAAAATTATAATCTAGAAATAAATAAAAATAATCCAATGATAATTCCTCAGACGTTTCCTTCAATGATAATTCCCCTAAGTTCACACGAGATAATATTATTTTGACAAATTTTTCATCTTTGACTCCTTGCATTGCTTTCCAAGATGTGATAGACATATCTTCTGGAAGCTACTTCAAGTGAGGACCTGATTTACTTCCGCCACATATCAATGGCTTAGACTTTTTGACCTTCTGGGTTTTAATGCCAATGTTTTCCCACATGCTAAAAATCTCATCAATCAAGTTCCAAACATCTCTAGTTATAAATGCCAATTGGAAAATGTTATCAACACCTCTTAATATATCACTAGGAAGGTTGTGTTTTCCGCCTTTTGAATTGGGTTTCTCTTCAATTTGATAGCCTATTTCCATACAACATTCCCTTCGAAAATCTGCAGTAACATTTATCCTATCCCCACCACATTTTTCTTGAAATTCACTATGAATAAATCTAACCCTTTGGATGAAAGTCATAGACATCCTATATTCATTATCTAAATTATGATCCCATGCCACTAACTTTTCTTTTGTATCCAATAAACCACCATAAATGATACATTTCATTGTTTCAAAACGTGGGTTATTGGGATATTCCTCCATCAATTGTCTTTGAGCTTCTACAGAATGGTTCCCCCCAAGCACATAATAAATGTATTCAAAAAATTTTGACTTATCAAATGCTTCTTTGTTGGGAACTTGAACTGGATCAATAAGAAGCACATAATTAACCACATGAGCATATGGATTATACCTCATCAATGTCTTCATGTTGTGAACAATCAGATGGTGTGGCTTTCTAAGTTGATATTGACATTGTCCTTCACTTGCCTTATAGGTTTGTCTGACATTAAGATGAAATGTACGACCACCATTAATTAAGTGTTTCTTTGTCAAATTTTGTCGAATGGCATTTTGTTTTGTTTTGATAATGCCATCCTCTAAATCAACTCCTCGTGTAATGATTTCTCTGCTTTCTTTTGAGGTTTCACTAGTTTCTTGACTGTTAGTAATGACTCCTTCAAAATCTTCAACTTTACTTTTCTTGGTCATAACATTCTCAATAGATTTATTTTTGGGCATTGTTACTTTTGGTTTTTTACAGATCTTGCCAGTTCCAATGTCATCTTCAGTAATGGCAACATATGCTTCACTGTCAGTTTCAACTTCATTGCCCTCAAAAATAACTTATTTACCCTTATTAGATTTATCCACTAGAGGCCTGTTTTCTGATCCTTTCGATGTAGTTTTGTAGCATCATCAATTACTACATTTTGCTTGTTTTCCATATCTTTTTCTGACACTGAGTAAAAACCGCTGACAACTTTCATGATATCATGCTCTATGAAATGAATGTCTCCCAACCTAATTGAACAACTTTCAACAAACTTCTGCCAAACAAAATATCATATGTCAATAAAAACAAAATTAAATGTTGGCATTATGATTCTAGTATGACTCTATGATACCGGTGTTGTACTTAATGGCAACTCACTCAAGTGGCAATGGTCCGTTCAGGCTCTCAAAATGATGGAAATTAAGAGGCTCGCAGGTGAATGGTTCAAAAGGTGCAGACCTGCAGGTTCACCATGCAGAAGGTGCGGTCATACCCGCGGCTTACCCGTTTAGAAGGTGTGGACCCCAGTGCACACACTTCAAGGTAATGAAGCGTGCTCATGTGGGGTTTCTTATGTTTGGCTCGTGGTATTTAGCCCGCCTTTTTCAGATGCTATGGTTTTGGCCCGTGGTATAGGTTCTATTCTAGCCCCGGTTTGGATCCCTTGTATTTGTGATTGATGGTTTTGTCCCATGGTGTGAATAAGCGCTTTTCTATAAATAGAGAAGGAGATCATTTGGTTTTAGTATCTTTTCAATTGAATATCTTAAGATCTGAAATCTTGGGTGATTGATTTTAAAAGATAGATCTAATTCAAGGAGATAACTTAACTTAAGGTGAATCTATGGGCATGTCGTGATCTCTCGGGGGCATGAACAAATCTATGGATCTGACTGACTGTGGCACATTGGTATACTGAAAATTTGGCCCTAATCAGAAGTCTACAGGCGATCTGAAGGCGCAATGCGTGGGTACGTAGCACAGTCAAAGGCGCAGTGCGTGGGTATGCAGCACAGTTAATGTTGTACCTCTGATACCAATTTTTGTTGCTCTAACCCAAGAATATTATAGATCTGATAAGAAAGTATAATATAATGCAAATAAACCCAAGAAATAAGATAGAAATGATTCTTTATTATCAAACCCTTAAGGTAGGGCAACACCATACATTCACTCCTTAAGGAAGGAGAACACTCCACAAGCCATATGCTTGTTCATACAAGAATACTTTTCTTCATATCTTTCCATGTGGAGTCTCTAGCCTCTATATAGGCCTCATACATACAATACCATGCATCATTACCATGGTGTCCTCATACCATCAACTAATACCATTGGCCCCTTATATTATTATTAACTACTTGTGGTCCCTTACATGACATGGGTTAACCACCTTATTCATTACCATGGCCCATCCCATTATTACATTATTACCTTGGGTACCTCCCTCGGTACCCCATATTACCCCCCCTAGGTATATAACATTCCACCCCCCTTAACATGTTTCGTCCCCGAAACATGGGAAGAACACAAATAATAATATCTACTCAAAAGAGTAGTCCACTGGTACCATGCATGTGCATCTAGCCATCCAAGAGAAAGGTGAACCCTTGATCTCGCTGGTGCCTCGCTCGCCTAAGATGGAAGTTGACCGTGGTAGCTCTTCTGTGTTGATGTGTAGTAGGTGGATCTTCGCTTCTCCCTATCTATCTTGCGGGGGTTGTTGTCCTTGTGACTAACTGGTTGCCATCCTGATGGTTGTCTTGTGGGGTGATGTGGGTGACGATATGTTGAAGTTTTAACCCAAGATGTCTTCTTCTTTCATTCACCTGGCTGTGGTGCCTGTCGTGGTGTCAATATGACTTCAACCACTGAATTTCGGCTTCCACCTTTGTTTGTGTTTGATTGTCAACCATCAACTTCTCATCATCTGATATGTTAGTCCCTGGAGCATCTTCTGCATCAACCTTCGTGGACTCTACCTGTTTAATGATGGAAATATCATGTAATGTAATTTTCTTCTTTTTATACCAAAGCTTCAGGAATTTTTTCTGCACATTAATATTTATAGTACCCATTGATTCCACCCACGGGTATCCCAAAACAACATCCATATTATCTGTCTCTGAAGTATAAAAATTACCATGCCACACATACTTATCCATAGAAATCTTCAAATCCTTATATACTTGAACATTCTCATCATCAACTTGTGTATTTTCAATGTTTTTTGTTGGAACTTGCAATTTTTTTGCCAAATTAACATTGATGAAATTATGCTTGCAACTAGGATTTATAGAAACAATGATCTTCTCTTTTTGAATCAAGCCATGAACCAGTAATAAGGATATCCCCACATGTTTCTCCTTATCTTGTTTTCTGGCATGAGACCATTTGTCTAAAAGTAACTTTTCAAATTCTTCATCTGAATGTTTGGTCAACTGCTTGTGGTCAAGTGAATTCCACCACCATTTGGTAGCCTCATCTATTAAAAATAACCACACTTTCTCCCTCCAATCTGTTCCAAATATATGATTTAGTTCCTTTATGAATTCTTCAATAGTCGGACCATCATCTTTTCCCATAAAAAATTCCTTGCTAGAAGCCATGAAGGTTTGAAAAAATCCACTCACTTGGCTAAAATTTGAAAATCTCACATTTTCATCAATATTGCTCAGAATCTCTATTATAACCTGTTTGGAAATGGAACCACCATTCTGCATCTTCCCATGTGATAGAAATCCTGATTCAGACATTGGAATTTCATATCTGCGCTGCTACTCTCCCGCCGTCACCCAAAATTTCTACAAAAAAGAGCTGATTTCAAATCAGCGATATCTCCCTCATCCGGACTACAATTCAACTGATTTTTTTTTTAATTTGGGTATTTTTCCACAAGGAATCCAGATATAGAATTAGATTTTGTAGATCTTGCACCAGGACTTCTAGATCTATGCCGCAAACTCGCTGCCCTGAAAATTTATCTGCAACCCCACTGATTTTTAAATCAGTGATAGCTCCTTCATCCAGACTCCAATTTGACCGATTTTTTTTTAAAACGGCTATTTTTTCACAAAGAATACAGATCTGCAATTAGATTTTGTAGATCTTGAACCAAAACATACATATCTGATCTGCAAACTCGTCGCCCTTGAAATCCTGCAAAAAGTAAAAAAAAAAAAATTCTCCACTTTTGTGCCCAAGAAAGTACTCTGATACCACTTGTTTACCTCTGATACCAACTTTTGTAGCTCTAACCCAAGAATATTATAGATGTGATAAGAAATTATAAGAAAATGCAAATAAACCCAAGAAATAAGATAGAAATGATTCTTTATTATCAAACCCTTAAGGTAGGGCAACACCATACATTCACTCCTTAAGGAAGGAGAATACTCCACAAGCCATATGGTTGTTCATACAAGAATACTTCTCTTCATATCTCTCCATGTGGAGTCTCTAGCCTCTATATAGGCCTCATACATACAATACCACGCATCATTACCATGGTATCCTCATATCATCAACTAATACCATGGGCCCCTTACATTATTATTAACTTCTTGCGGTCCCTTACATGACATGGGTTAACCACCTTATTTATTATTATGGCCCATCCCATTATTACATTATTACCTTGGGTACCTCCCTCGGTACCCCATATTACCCCCTGTAGGTATATAACAGTTAAAGGCGTAGTGCGGGGTACGCAGTACAGTAGAGGGCACAGTGCGGAGCACACGTAGCGCAGAAAAGGACGAAGTGCGAGGTACAAAGGCGAGAAGAAGGCACAGTGCGGGTAAAAAGTCAGAAGTGAAGGTACGGATCTGAAGAAAAGTTCGTAGAGCAGAAGAACAACCAGTGCAGATCTGCGCAGTTCAGTCTGAGAAGAGCTGCGGATATACGCAGGCCCCTGTTGGTGAAGTTGCGGTTTTATCTTGAAACAATTGTTGATTGTCTTTTATCTATTGCAGCAGAGTTCTGGGTTTGTATTTCTGGTACTATCTTTCTTTTTACAGCATTCTGAGAAGCTGGGTGATTCTTGGTCAATTGTATAAGGAGTTTGGATGATTTACATGTACTTGATGATTATTTGATATTCTTGGATCGAGTTTGAAAATTTATGAAAAGTGGTCCTTGAAAGAAAAGAAGTAAGGGGTTGTAGCTCCCTTCCAGGAGAGACTGGAAAATGAGAGAGAGTTGTAGCTCTCTACAGGTTGCAGCCTGCGTACTGGTAAAGGACTGCACCATATAAAATCATTGTAAAAGAAGTTTCTAATTGAAAGAAGATAGAGACATATTGCAACAGGTGGTTTTCACCCACATTGGGTTTCCACCTTATATCTGGTGTTCTTTGGCGTGACTATCTGTTTTTCTTGTTTCATGCTCATTATTATATACAAGTTAATGATCAATAAATTAAGGAAGGTATATTGAAAAGAATTTGATAATACTGATTCACCCCGCCTCTCAGTATTATTTCCAACACATGGTTGATGAAATGGCATCTTTGCACAAAAATGAGGCTTGGGATTTGGTGGAGTTGCTGGCTGGAAGGAAACCCACTGGCAGCGAATGGGTGTTCAAGAAGAAGACAAATGCAGAAAGAAAGGTGGAGAAATAAAAAGCTTGGTTGGTAGCAAAAGGTTATTCCCAAGTGCTGGCAATTGATTTTGGTGATATTTTTTCTCCTGTTGCCAAGGTAACTTCTATTAGGTTATTTTTATTTGTTGTTGTTGCTTTTGATTTTGAGGTAGAATAGATGGATGTGAAGACAACATTTCTTCACAGGGATCTATAAGAGGAGATCTACATGAAGCAACCTAAAGGCTTTTCGGTGAAGGGTAAGAAAGAACTGGTATGCAAGTTGAAGAAGTCTTTGTATGGGTTAAAACAATAACCAAGGATGTGGTATCAGAAATTTGATACATTTATACGGGGACCTGGCTTCACCAGAAGTAAAGCAGATCACTGTGTCTATTTTAAATTAATTGGTGACCTTGTTATTTATCTGGTCTTGTCTGTGGATGATATGTTGTTGGTTGGAAATGAAAAAGAAATTATCCATGATTTGAAGACCCAATTGTCCTCCAAATTCGACATGAAATATCTTGGTGTTGCACACTATATTTTGGGCATGGAAATTGAAATATATTGGGTAAAGAGGAAGCTTTGGTTAAACCAGAGGAAGTATGTCGAGACTGACTGCAAAGGTTTAATATGTAGGATAGTAAACCGGTGAAGGTTCCTATTCCTATAGGTGTAAAGTTATCTGCTGGACAGTGTCCCAAGACATAAGAAGAGGAAGAGTATATGTTCTGTCTTCCATATGCAAGTGCAGTCGATAGCCTGATGTATGCAATGGTCTGTACTAGACCAAACATTGCACATGTTGTGGGAGTATTGAGTAGGTTTATGTCAAAACCAGGGAAGGAGCATTGGATAGTAGTGAAGCAGGTTCTCAAGTATTTGCATGGCACTTGTGATTATGGTTTGTGCTACCAAGGAAGACCAAGATTGGATAGAGTTTTGGATATTCGCGGCTTTGTTGATGCAGACTGGGCTGGAGATTTGGATCAGAGAAGATCTATAAGTGGGTATGTGTTTAACCTATTTGGAGGTGCAGTCAGTTAGATGAGTAAGAAACAACCTGTAGTGGCACTATCAACTACAAAGGCAGGATACATGGTAGCCACTCATGCAAGCAAGGAAGCAGTTTGGTTGCAAAGATTTTGTTCAAGTATGGGGTTAGTATAGGGAGCTATAAGGATAGACTATGACAGCCAAAGTGCAATTTTCTTGGCAAATAACCCTGCGTATCATTCAAAGACAAAGCACATTGATGTTCAGTAACACTTTGTGAGGGATATGATCGAAGACAAAAAGGTGTTGTTGGTAAAGGTGGACACTTTGAAGAATACTGCAGATGCATTGACAAAATTTGTGAGCTCTGAGAAGTTCTCCTTGTGTAGAGAAACAATGGGCATTTCAGGGCTGGAAAAATGACTAAACTCTCCTATGGCCCCCTATGGAAAGAAAACAACAAGTGGGAGAATGTTGGGTTGTGTTATATTCTTTCCATGACTAACCTATGTAGTGAACTAGGGGGTTAAAGGGGGGTAGATCCCCCCCTTCGTTGCATCGATTATGCAGCGGGGGGGTCACAGGGGGTTTGAGGGAGGCAGGTAGCCCCCCTCTACGGGGTCTGGGGTAGCGCCTCAGGAAAAAAAAATTGGACCCTATATTAGGTTGGGCGAACCTACCTATGGTTTTTGGTCCATGGTTTTGGACGCGATGGTTTTCGGTCCATGGTATTGGATGCTTCGGCATGTATAAATATGTATTGTAACATTGAAAGGAATATAATGAAAAATAAAACTGGTAGTCCTAGTTTTTGGATGCAAGTGAAAATCTCTGTGTATATGTGTTTTATGTTTTATGCTCTCGAATTGTTTATTTTCTGTGTTTTAGAATTCGTATGTAGGTAATTTCTGTATGGGATTAAAACCTACATTTAAGTAGCACCTAAAACTTCAAAATTTTCAAATTGGCATAACTTCTTAACTGTTTTATATACCAAGCACCATAATTTTATGTAATGATTACAGATAGAGTTACCATAAAATTTTCAAGGAAGTGATATAATGTTAATTTTAATATGGAGCAATATTTGTTAATCAGTCCCATGATTTTAATACAAATGGGTGGTGTTGATATTGTATTAGGGTACAATAATTATAATTATTGACAACAATGGCTCTTAATTCTCAATAGCTTTTCATAGTATTTTTTTCAAAAGTAAAGGAAATTGAGCCTAGAGTTATCCAAGGAAAACCCAATAATAAACAAGCTCTGATGGCATGAAAAAGTTGCTAAAAATGTACAGGTGTAATACACAATTGTGTTTTTTATATGTTTAAACATTTATATCCTCTACTCTACTGGATCTCCAAAAATTTATTAATAGTCATTGTAAGGTATTTTTGGAGATCACAGCCATGCTATTGATTCACAACCTAGAAATGTATCACCTAATATTAGGCCTTACATGTATCCACATGCATAGAAGAGGGATATTGAGTGTATGGTTCTAGAAATGTTGGATGTCATAATCATTCAACCTATCTAGAGCACTTTCTCTTCACTAGTGGTGACAACTATCCACAAGGATGGTTCATGGCATATGTGTCCATATTAAAAAAAAAAAAAAAAAAATTACAATCAAAGATAATTTCCTTATTATTTTCAGTCACAAATTATTACATTAGTTGCATATGTCAATCTTATTTACTAACTTGGATCTTCATTCTAGATGTCATCAAATCAAAATGAGGAAAGAATGCATTCCTGAAATAACCTTTAGAACACATGAAGGTAATTATGAGTTTTTGGTTATGAAATTTGGACTTATAAATACACCTTCAACATTTCAAAGCTTGTTGTATTCTATTTTCAAACACTTAGAAAATTTGTGTTAGTATTTTTTTATGACCTACTAATTTACAATAAATCTTGGGAAGAGCATGTACAACATGTTGACATTGTCCTAACACCATTGGGATAAAATCAAATACATTCAAAGGCTTCCAAGTGTTATTTTAAGGTTAAATAGGTGGATTATTTAGGTAAAATTGTATCACATAAGGATTCCAAGGTGGATCCTCACAAAATCAAAGCTACAAGGGAATGACCAATCCCAAATACCTTGAACAAAATAAAAGTATTATTAGTATTGATAAGATGTTACTATAAGTTTGTTAGGAATTATTGTCAAATGGAAAAACTTGTAACAAAATTAATGAAGCAAGCATTTTCTTAGACTAATGAACAAAGCACAAATTTTGAAGAACTTAAAGAGGATATGTGTACAACTCCCATAGTTTCATTTCTTGATTTCATAAAAAATTTCGGTATGGAATGTGATGCCTTAGGCCATGGAATTGCTGCAGTTTTGATGAATAAGGAAGTCATCCTTCCTTTGAAACTAGTGAAACCAAAATAAAGAACTTACTCAGACTACAGGGACTTCACTCAATGAACCTCTAACATAGCACATGTTTTCATGTCATACTAAACAATACACTTAATTTGACTACATGTTGGAAAATACCTCAAAAATCATTTTATTTACCCCCTACAAATATGAATGATCTAGGTGGATCTTCAGACACAGTGGCATGGAAAATCTCAAAATTCAAAGTGGTAGAAAAGCAAGCATCTTGACATTAAATCAAAGTTCTCATCACCCTAATTCGAACGGTGTGAACGACACTCCAATATGAGTCTGGATGATGAATTTATGGGAGAAAGAAGATTGCCTTGTTCCTTTGGAAGATGAGGTTTTCTCCCTAAAAAACGGGTTTTTAGCCTTGAAAGGGAAAATCACATCAGAGAAGTAAAGAGGTGGGCTTAAGATAGGCACAACGAAACCCCCGATACATGATCTCTAACTAAATCGCAATTGGAGGGAAGCGATGGCCGATATCGGCAATTTTAGGCAAGCGATCGATGATATCGGGATGGAGTGATCAGATCAGCGGATCGGGTCGGTGAAATCGAAGGGATAGGACCAGGACCCCTAGGCCATAGTGATACGATATGTCGATACGATAGAGCTGATGGGATACATCGATATCGACGATCAGTGATCGGCGATATTAGCGATCGGCGATATCGGTGATCGACGATTGGCAATCCACTACTAACAGGACCATGGAACCAGTGATATGTCGATTGCGATATGGGGACCAGACCTGATTGTGTTATAAAGCCTAATTTCATATAATTTGAAATCCAAGTAAAAGGCTTTCGGGTGAGTTTTTCTAATGCTTAGTGTATTATTTGTTTAAGCGGAAAAAGGCCATTTTAAAGGGGTTTGTTGCATAGAAAGGTCAGATGGTAGGCCTGCCAATCCTTTCGAGACAATGGCTTCTATTATAAACAAGACAACCTTCGATTTAAGCGTGTCTGTAACCAAAAGAAACATTATAAAACCCAATGCATGCAGAAGTGCAGGGGGAGAGGATTTTTGGCACACAGTTCGAGGCAGCAGCTTCCAGGAGGGGTGATTGATCATTTTGCCTGAATTGGGAAAATTTTATATGGCTATTGCCCTTGTCTACGCCACGAACACAGTGGTGCTATCCATTTCTCCATTCGAGTTCTTCATTTCTCAGCAATTTTCCAGAATGGAGGTATAAGACTCCTTTTTATGTAACTGATGAATGCATTCTCTTCTTTTCATGCCATTTAATGAATGAAGGCCTCCCCATTGATCGGTCAGCGCTCGGAGACGTAGTCCCAGTCAGACGAACTCCGTTATCAAGTCTTGTTATCTTCTTTTTCGTGCCTTTATGTGTTTCTTCTTATTTCTTGTGTGCACATTAAATTTCACTGTTAAGCTGCAATTTCTACATGTGATTATTTTCATACATCTATAAGAAAAAGATCCTTGGATCAAGTGGTATCAGAGGAAGTCTTTTTACATGTGAATTGCATGTTTATATGCTAACAAGAAACAGGCTCCGAAGAGGCGAAGGGGAGCTAGAGATTTTCGATCCTGAAGTAGGTTTTGCACATCGAAGGATAAACATGGCAGAAGATGAAGCTCATCTTGAAGAGGAGCGCAATTTCCACAAGACCTTCCATTCAATGGAAAAGAATGTCGGTAAGTTGGTTTTAAGGTTGGAGAAAGAAGAAGAGAGAAACCCATCAAAATAAGGTTTAGCGCATGGAAATGGTGGAGAAGAACTCCCTCCTTCTCCTTCCACGAGTGAAAGTTCTTCTACCTCTCACCACCATAATCATAGAAATCCCAGGGATGCATCTAAGAAACCTTTCTTTAAATTAGTTGTTAAATTTGATCTTCCCATGTTTAATGGTGAAAGTAACATAGAGAAGCTTAATAATTGGATTAGGAAAATTGAGGTCTGTTGTAGGATTTAGTAGATCTTGGAAGATGAGGCAAACATTCAGTTGGCCTCTCTAAGGCTAAGCAGCAATGCTCTCATTTGGTGGGAGAGAAAATTGCAGAGCAGTAAGAATGTGGGTAACCTCTTGTCCTCATGGCCTGATTTTATTTCTGCATTAAAGGAACAATTTTATCCCTTGGGATACAAGTAAAAAGCTTTAATGATTTGGTAGTATTTATGGAAAGGCAAAGGTCAGGATGTTCAGAGTTTTACATAGGAGTTTAGAAAGCAAGCACTGAATTTGGGTATTGCACTTGATACACCTAAAATAGTAACTAATTACATTGGCTCATTACATAGTTACATTAGGTGTTTACTATTGTTATTTGAACCAACCACTATTGAATCAACTATCATAAGTGCAATTCATATTAAGAACAGGGGCAAAAATGAAAGAGATGATCATTCCAGAAAACCACCGTTCAAACCTCCCAATGGAAAATCTAAAGAGAAATGGAAAGGAAAGGAGAAGAAGATGGCAGCAACCAAAGAAGGAGAAAGGCTGCATTGCAATCACTATAGAAAAGAAGGCCATGATGACGATCACTATTGCAAGTAGCACCCAGAAATGTGTCCAAAGAAGTATGGAGGAAAAGGGAAGTAGAAGACAGTGGCAACTGCGCAGCAAGATCTTGGATCAGATTTCAGAGATCAAGCATTAATCACAACCATGGGAACAAAAGGTACTCTTACACCTCATGTTAATTCTGAATCGCATGAAGGCACTAGTTCAGTAAATGAGTCCCTTCCTAATGATCGAAAGAGAATTGAACTATTTCATATTAGAGTTGTCATAAATCATACTAAAGTAGAAAATTTGTTTGATACTCGATTCTAAGCAAATTTAATCATAGAATCCTTAGTAAAGAGGATTAGTTTAGAAACAAAACCACATCCGAAACCCTACCCACTTGGATGGATACATGATAAAGAAAAATTGAATGTAACCAAGCAGTGTAAAGTGAAATTTGTAATCAATTCTAAGCTAGTGGATGAAGTAGAACTGGATGTGATCCCATTGGATATCTGTGGCATGGTGTTAGGGAGTCCATATCTATATGATAGAAAGGTAGTCTTTTTCAATCATGAAAACAAATACCAAATCACAAAAGATAGTGTAGAATATATTGTAAGGACTCATCAAAATAAAATCACTGCTAGCCTTGTAAGTGCAGGACAAATGAAGAGGTTGGTAAATTCCAGTAAGGGTTGCATGCTTATGGTTGTAAGGGGAAGAGAGGCAGAATTAGCTGACGCTTTCCAGGGTCATGATCAGGAACATAAACAAGAATTATGTGAATTAATTTCTAATTATGATGAGTTGTTTTAGGAACCGAAGGGATTACCTCTGAAGAGGGAAATTCAACATGAGATCCATTTGCAGCATGACTCTCCTTTACCAAATATTAACATGTACAGGATGTTGACCATTGAGATGGAGGAAATCAAAAAGCAGTTGAAGGAATTGCTGCACCAAGGTGTCATCAGGCCAAGCACTTCTCCATGTGGCTCACCGATTGTCTTAGTCCCAAAGAAAGACGACACATGGAGGATGTGTGTGGATTACCATGCACTAAACAAAATCATAGTGAAAAATCGCTACCCTATTCCACGCATTGATGACTTATTAGATCAGTTAAAGAATGTTTTTTATTTCACCAAATTGGATTTGCACAGTGGTTATCACTAGGTCCGAATTGCGGAGCAAGACGTGTGGAAAACTGCCTTCAAGACTAAACAGGGGCTATTCGAATGAATGGTGATGCCATTCGAACTTTGCAACGTTCCAGCCACTTTTATGATGGTCATGAATGATCTCTTTCAGCCTTTCATTGATGAATTTATTCTTGTATATTTAGATGATATACTTATCTTTAGTAAAAGTTGGAATGAACATATGTGTCATGTGAAGAAAGTGCTTCACGTATTGAAAAAAGAAAAACTCTATGTAAAGTTGTCAAAGTGTGAGTTCAGGAAAACCTCTTTGGGTTACCTAGGTCATATTGTTGGTCATGGTTAGTTAAAAGTTGATCCCTCTAAAGTTGAAGCAATTATAAATTGGCTTAAGCCTACTAGTGTAACCAAGGCCCACAATTGTTTAAGTGCAATCCAGTATTGGAGGAGATTTATTGCTAATTTCTTTTTTATTGCAGCACGTTTGCACACATTGACAAGTGTGAAACAGGTCTTCCAATGCAGAGGAGGAGAATAGAAGTCATTCGAAACATTGAAGGAAAATATCAACACCACACCAGTCTTAGCCTTACCCGATATCCAACAGCCATTCGAGATCAAAACCGATGCCAGTGGTTATGCCATGGGCACTGTACTAATGCAACAAAAGAAGCCGATTTGTTACCATTCTGAGAAGTTTTCTCAGGTTGTGATAAAATATCCCAGTTATGATAAGGAGATTTATACCTTGGTGCAGAGTGTGAAAAAGTGGAAACACTACCTGATTGGAAAGGAGACCATCATCTATATGGATCATCAACCCTTGTAGTACCTTCAGTCACAAACCAAGTTGCTGCAATCTCGTCATTTCAAGTGGATGGGTTTTCTTCAACAGTTTCATCTAGTAATAAAGTATAAGAAGGGCACTAGCAATAAAGTGGCCGATATGCTATCTCACCCTCCTATTTCTGCTTTTGTTATTTTGCATAATGCTTTGTTGTCTTTTGAGTGTTATGCTGAACAATATGCTAACGATGATGACATTAAGGATGTTTATGCAAAACTAACCCATGGTTCACAGGTGGACAACTATTACTTACAGGGGAAACTGTTGTATCACCTTGACAAATTGTGTATTCCCATAGGGGAAAGAGTACATGTAATTCGAGAGGCCCACACCTATCTTGTGTCTGGACACTTTGGTGTTGAAAATACTTTATGTCATGTACAAAGATTTTGTTTTTGGCCTCATATGAAGAACATTGTGACTCACTATGTAAAGGGTTGTGTGATGTGTTCTGTTTCAAAGACCTCTAATAGAAAACTCGAGCTCTACACACCACTCCCTATTCCAAGTCATCCATGGGAAAGTGTGTCAATGGACTTTGTAGGAGGTTTACCTTCATCTAGAAAGAGTCACGACTATTTGTATGTCGTCATTGACCATTTTAGCAAGATGTGTATTTTAATGCATTGTAAAAAGAAGATTACTGTAGAGCAGACTGCTTATCTTTTCTTTCAACATGTTTGGGTCCATTTTGGGTTGCCCACATCGATTGTGTCAGATCGAGACTCTCGCTTTCTTGGAGAGTTTTGGACCAGCTTGTGGAAGATGATGGACACCAAGTTGAAAAGAAGCATGACATTCCATCCACAGATTGACGGATAGAGAGAGGTTGTCAATCGCACCATGGTACACCTGTTATGAGGCTATTGTGGGAAACATCCTAAGCTGTGGAATGAGCAGATCCCATATTTGCAGCATTCCTACAACCGAGTAGTGCACTCATCTACGCAGTGTTCACCATTTGAGACATGTTTTGGTTACCTGCCAAAGGACCCTTTTGATATGGTCTTTGGAAGGGCAAATGACTCTAGTGGATGTAATGATAGGGACAAAGCTCAGCAGCTCATTCAGTGAATATAGTTGACTCACCAAGCAATACAAGAGAAGTTGGAGAAAATTCAATCATGTTACAAGGCTCGACGTGACAAACATGAAGTCGACAATAAATTCCAAGTGGGCGACAAAGTGTGGTTTCACATCAGCAAGAACAGGATGAAGGGAGAAGGGAAGAAGTTGCAACCAATCTGGTATGGTCCATTCACCATTTGGAGAAGATTCCAGGCAATGCCTTTCGTCTCGAATTGCCGATATATATGGAGATGTACTCTGTAATGAATGTGGAGAACTTAAAGCTATATGAAGCACCATTGATCATGGACACCGATGAGGTGGGAATTATTCCTACAATTGATGATTTTGCACCATAATATCTCGATGAGTTACCTGAAGACATCATCCTTGACAGAAGAACTACGACTTCATGGTGAGGAGATGTGGAATACATTTGAGTTGGTTTCAAGGGGATGCACCCCAGCAAGGAAAAATGGCTAGAGGAGGAAAGGGTGAGGGAACAATTCCCTCACTTGCCAATTAACTAATGAAATCTTTGGGCGGTCCAAAAGCTCCTTAGTGGGGAGGATTGATCCAGGTGGATCTTCAGACACAGTGGCATGCGAAATCTCAAAATTCAAAGTGGAAGAAAAGCAAGTATCTTGAGAATGGATCGATGTGCTCATCACCTAGATTCCAACGGTGTGAATGACACTCCAATCTGAGTACAGATGATGAAGTTATGGCAGAACGAAGATTGCCTTATTCCTTTGGAAAATGAGGCTTTTTCCCTAAAAAATGGGTTTTTAGCCTTAAAAAGGAAAATCACATTAGATAAGTCAAGAGGCGGGGTTAAGGCAGGTGTAGTGGAACCCCTAATCAGCAATCTCCGATTAAATCACAATCGGAGGCAAGCGATGGCTGATATCAGCGATTTCAAGCAAGTAATCGGTGATATCAGGATGGAGCGATTGGATTGGTGGATCAGGTCAGCGAAATCCAAGGGATAGGACCAGGACCCCTGGGCCATAGAGATGTGATATGCTGATGCGATAGGGCAGATGCGATACGTCGATATCAGTGATATTGATGGTCGAAAATCCCCCGCTAACATGACTATGGAACCAGTGATATGCCGATTGCGATATGGGGACCAGACCCGATTGTTTTATAGAGCCCGATTTCATATAATTTGAAATCCGACTAAAATTCTTTAGGTCGGGTTTTTCCAATGTTTTGTGTATTATCTGTTTAAGCAGAAAAAGGCCATTTTTAAAGGGGTTTGTTGCTTAAAAAGGTCGGGCGGTTGGCCTACCGATCCTTTTGAGACAATGGCTTCTATTATAAACAAGATAACCTCTGATTTAAGTACGCCTGTAACAAAACTAAAGATTATAAAACCCAATGCATGCAGAAGTGCAGGGGGAGAGGATTTTTGGCACACAGTTCGAGACAATAGCTTGCAAGAGGGGTGATTGATCATTTTGTCTAAATTGGGAAAATTTTATATGGTTTTTTCCCTTCTCGATGCCACGAACGTAGTGGTACTATCCATTTCTCCATCTGAGTTCTCCATTTCTTGGCCATTTTCCAGAATGGAGGTATAAGAGTCCTTTTTATGTAACTGGTGAATGCATTCTCTTCTTTTCATGCCATTTAATGAATGAAGGCCTCCCCATTGATCGAGCAGGGCTAAGAGATGTATTCCAAGTTGGGTGCTCCGTTATCAAGTATTGTTGTCTTCTTTTCATGCCTTTATGTGTTTCTTCTTCTTTCTTGTGTTCACATTAAATTTCTTTGTTAAGCTGCAATTTCTACATGTGACTCTTTTCATACATCTATAATCAAAAGATCCTTGGATCAATGAACCCAATACACCTTCCCAATTTAAAACACCCCTACTTTCACTAGAATTTGTAGGTACCGATTTTCTCATTAACATTTTTTATACCCCTTTATATTTTTTCATTAACTTTCAGCTCCATTTTTTATACACAACATATAGAAACCATTTACCCCCTATTATTTTCTAAATATATTATGTCATTCCTTCCTCAATATTGCCCAATATGAATTAATATAGTATGATATTGATTCCCACATTGAAGTCCCTATGACATAGACCCATCTATGAAAAAAAATGTTGGCCATGCTACATGTAGTTAATAAACTGTGTCAATTCTTAATAGGAAGACACTACAAAGTAAATACAAATCATGATAGTCTAAAGTACTTATTGAAGAAAATAATATCTTCAGAGGAGGAACAAAAATGAGTCACAAAGATGTTGGTTTATGACTTTGAAATTATCTGCAAAAAGAGGACAAAATATTGTGGCAAACAGTCTCAAGGAAAGGGAAAGACAAATGATTTACTATGCACTATTTCCATTCCAATATTTGAATGTATGGAAGAATCAAGGATAGAATGGAAGTAATATGAGAATATATATAAGACCATTGAATAACTACAAGAGAACCCTGATATAATAGAAAAATGTATGTGGAAAAATTATTTGTTATGGTATCGAGATTGCAGATACTTATGTAAGATTTTTCAACTCAAACAAAAACACCTCTTGGAATTACATACTTCTCCTAGATAAGGACATTGAGATTTATTGAAGACAGAACATAGGATCCATAAAGATTTTTATTTTTGAAGATCTTAAAGCAGATGTGAAATTTTTTGTGGCGCAATGTGTGGTAAGGGAGAGACTATCAAGACCCTAGGTCTCCTTCAACCATTATCCATATTAAGCCAATGTTGGGAATAAATTTCAACACATTCTACAACAAGATTACCCAACGTTTAAGGAAATAATATCATAATGGTAGCGATAGGTAAAATGTCAAATTATGCCCTTTTTCTCTCTCTTTCTTATCCTTTTAAAGAAATTATAGTGCTACAAGCATTCGTTGAAATAGTTTAAAATGTTTAAGGAATACCAAAGATTATTGTAAGTCAGAGAGATACAATTTTCATTAGAGTGTTTTTAGATTGAGTTATTTTATTTTTTAGGTACTAAATTGGCACTTAACTCATATTACCATCCTCAATCTAATTGGAAAATCAAGAATGTGAATAAATATTTAGAAGGATATCTATTATTCTTTGCATATGATAAACAAATACAATGGGTCAAATGGTTTCACTTCTTTATGCAACTTATGTATATCATCCCCCATCCATAAGATGTTATGAAACCAGCTTAAGAAAACATAGAAAAGATAGATCAACGCCTTAGAATTCAGCCTCTTCGAGGGGGCAACCTCCTTTACATTACATAAA
>APFE030930830.1:56139-145560 GCA_000404065.3 Pinus taeda
ATATCGATTTTTGGAATATGGTGGGTCTTCGATCCAACATTAGAGTCTATGGAATCATGATTAACATTACTTTTGTTCTCATCATGAGTTTCCTTTACCACCCATTCACCCTTAGTGACCCTTTCTTGTAGCAACTTATTCATATTTATCTTCAATTCTTTGATGTCTGTCTTTAAATCTATCTTCAAGTCATCCATCTTAGCTTCCATGTCATTCATATTAGCTTCCACATCATTCAGCTTAGCTTCTACACCTTTCTTTAAACAATCCATCTTAGATTCTGTTCCTTTTTGTGCAAGTGACACTTGTTGCACTTGGTCTCGTAATTTTGATATATCATGTTGCATTTCTTCCTCTTCTTCATGATTCATGCTAGAGCTTTCAGGTCGCCTACTAGGTGTTTCCATTTCCTTTCTTTGGGGCATTAATTAATGATAATAATGCTTCACTATGCCCTTTGAATTCCTTCAAAATAATTTTTTAACCAAGCTTAAGCAAACATTTAAAAAAATATACACACTTTTTTCACTTTGTAGGATCTTGATACTGCCTCTGATGTATCTCTACAATTTTGGATCATCCAGTTCTGAAATTGCAACCTGCGGTAGCCCTCTGTGTCCTCTTTCCAATGCCACTATTCTGACCCCAATTGGATTCTCCAATGAAGAGTTATGCCAAATCTCCCACAGTGACCTGATTATAGAATAATTCAGTAGAGCGAAATTGTATGACATGCCAAGTGTCCCTGTTTTGACCTTTGGCCCTGAAAAATATATAAACGAAGCTATAGTCCGTCCTCTTTCTGTACCTTCTTACGAAATCTCAATCTGATGCTCAAATAGAAAGTTATGATGATTTTCCTCAGGTCACCTGTTTTGAATGTAATTCAGGATTCTGCAAAAGGAACAACTTCCTCAGTTCATATCTCTGAAAATATAGCGTGAAAAGCTCTGAAATTCAGACCTGAGATTTATTGTGATGTCTTCTCAAATGGGTTTTTTTGTTAGCTTTTGAAACATCGCAGAAAACAAGTTATAGTGAAAATCCCACAATGACCTATTTGGAGCAGCGAAACCCTAGAATCCAAAACTCTGATACCAAATGTTATGAAACCAGCTCAAGAAAAGATAGAAAAGACAGATCAATACCTTAGATTTTAGCCTCTTCGAGGGAGCAACCTCCTTTACATTACATAAATGAACAATTCTTGGATGATTCAAATGATAAAACCTCCTTTCTATATATAGGAGTCTAAGGAGTCACAATATAACCCAGCCGACCTAACAATAATAATATAAAGCCACAAAAATAGCAATAGAGGGATTCTATGGGGCACAATAATAACAAATGGGACAATAGGGGCACAAAAATATTAACAAGGGGTACAACTACAATAGTAATGGAGTATTCACTAGTATTATAGGGACCCAACATAAGATCACCCTTGAAAGGGAATATAAAGGCTAAAGAAGAAGAAGACCACATACAACACCAATAAGAGGTTCTCAAACTATTTAAGGAAATTGGGTTATGGCACATAATAGAACACAAAAATCAAGCATATCAACATCACATTGAAAGGGAATTTGAAGTGGGGGATTCAGTATTTGTGAGACTAAAACAACATAAACATATGTCACTCAAGCAACAAAACAACAAAAATTATTAAATCTTTACATATATGTCCAATCTTCCATGTTTCTTTCTTAAAGAAAGTAATTGGTAAGAAGATCCCAACCCAAAATATTCTATGAAATATTAATGAAGAATGGAAAATAATACTATAATCAGGAACAATCTTGGAAGAAAAGACTAAGTAATTGAGAAATCAAACAATTATAGACTACCTCATCAAGTGGAAGAAAAAACGTGAGAAGATGAATAGTTCATGTAGAAATACCCATAGATAGTCAAGTGTTAAGGACAAAACTTCTTTGATGGGGAGGGCTAGACTATGCCCTATATAAGCCCCATGTTAATCCTAAAACACCTTACTAAGCCCTACATATTGAGTATTACATTTCCACAACAATATTTATTATGTACGCTGGAACCAACAATGGTCATATTTTATTATAATTTTATCCTTTGTAATATATATATATATCATATATTATAATATATTATTATATATATATATTATATATATATAAAGTGAAGGAAAACTAGTTTAGGGTCATCAAATCTTGTCTTGTACATTTATCTTTGTAAAAGAAAGATTTCTTCCATGAAGAGAGCCATATATATATTCATTTTTTATTATTTTTAACGAAAAAGGTTCATAAAATTTCAATTCTAGGGTTAAAATTCCAACATTTTCAACCATGGCATTAAAAACAAAATATCATTATTATCTAATACATGAAATTTTGTGATGAAATATAAAAGTAGTGATGTGGCACCACCCTTTTTATTTTCTTTTCCTTTTTTATGATTAAAATTCAAACATTTTTCAGTCATATTACTAAAGATCAAATAGCATGACTATGAAAGATATGCAAAAATATGCTAAAATGTCAAAGTGGTGATGAAGTATTACCCCTATTTTTAGGGTTGAAATTCATTTTTCAACCATAGAATTAAATACTAAATATCATGACTATGAAAAGACCTAAAATTATTACCTAAAGTTTGTCCATCTTTTTTTTCTTTGTTATTTTTTTTTTTTTTTAATTTTTCAATATTTTTTAAAATTGTTTAACTTTTTATTTTTTTTAATAGATTGAAATTAACAACTAATTGACATTATGGTCTTGAAAATTCATACAATCTAATGTTGATGTAGAAGCATTCTAAATGATAACAAGAACTTGGATATTTTTCCATCTTTACCAAAGGGAGTGGTCACCCTTAATTCAATTTAAGACAAGTTTATGTAAATAAAATATAGGAATTAGTTTTATTGAGTAAAATAGACTACTTTTATTATAGAGTAGTATTTAATAAATGTGGATAGAATTTCCTTCATACCTATAATATAAAATATCGGAGGATATTTTGTTAAGGATTAGACAATTTTGGGGAGCTATTTTATGATATAAAAACACCCTTTTCATTTAGATTTACTTGTATTAAAGTCTGATGTAAAACATACAAGGCATGTTAGAGCGTGAGAGAGAGAGAGCAGGGCCAAAATTCTCATATTGTGAGTTTGGCACATTTGTACATAAATTTTGTGTTAATGGAGAGTGTGTGAATTGTGTGTGTAATTGTTTCATTTATGTGTGATTTTTAAATCTGATATTTGTGTTTTGTGGAGGAAAAATAAGGTAGGTCCATATAGATTGCCTTTTTGGGAATGAGGTGATGTATATATATATGTATATGTATATATATGTATATGTATATGTATATATATGTATATGTATATATGTATATGTATATGTATATGTATATGTATATGTATATTATATATTAATATATATTATATATTTATATATATTATATTATATATTTAAAAGGATTATCTTAATCTATGTTTATTATTAATTAAATATGTTTTAAATACTTTACATTAAAAAAATTTAAAAACTGAGGAAAAAATTATTAAATAAACTTTTAAAGGCAAAAAATCAGTTAAAACACAACTTTTGCACCGAGAGGTTGTCTCCAACTCAGTATGGTAGAGATGTTATAATGTTTAACATTTTGACTCAGTCAAAATAAAGCAAAATTAAATTACATTAAAGAATAAAAAACATTCAAATATCCAGCCCATGGTTTTTTCCGATGGTATTTTTCTCTAATGTGACATCCTTAAAGGCTAATAATTAAACTACTGTAGATCCATATTAACTTTTTATTTGCCAAGCACCGAGAAAGATCAAATCTCTTTTCATTCTAAAAGAATTTTGCACCTTAAGAGAGAGATTGAATCGCTCTTGATGCTTCATAGATCCATAGTTAAAATAAATCTAAAATTAATTTTTTATTTAAAGTATATATATATATATATATATATATATATATTATATATATAAAAATATAATTACTTGTTTTAAAATTCCAAGAAAACGACTTAAAAAAAATAACAAAAAAATCACTAAAACACTTAAAAGAATAAAATATTATAGATTAAAAATAAAAATAAAATAAAATTTAAAAATTATTAATATATATTTTTTCACAAACTTAGAATTAAAATTAAAAAAAAAAAATATAGACAAATAAAACCATCATTTAAATTTTAAAACATCATACAATAAATCAACAAAATTTACTTTAAAAAAAAAAAAATCAAATAACATGGGCCAATGCCAGTTATCACCCCTTCACCCATGTCAGCAATGGTTCCGCCCATGTGGCTAGCCTGCATCACCCCTTCACCCATGTCAGCAATGGTTCCCCCCAAGTGGCTAGCCTGCAGTTGTTGCATAAACCACTCTCAGGCTATGTGGTACATGCTTGCAACATAGGGGATGAGGGGAGGCATGCTTGCAATTGACCGCATTGTATGTTATTTTTAATATTTTTTTCCAATTCTTATAGTAAAAAATAAAAATTTTTTTTATGTCTATAAATTCATTTTTTTTGTTTTAATTTTCTTTTGTTTTTTTTTACTATATTTTTCCAAATTCTATTGTTCTCCGGTGCGTTAACTTTAATATATATATCTATATATATATATATATATAAATATAAAAGATTTGTTAGTTGTTTATAATAAATTTATTATATTATTTTTAAGCTTTGTTTTTATTTGTTTTGGATATTGAAATAAAAATTTTTCATAATTGTTATTATTTTATTTTAAAAGAAATGTTTGAGTATTTTAAAAAAAAATACTTAATGATTAATTTAGATATATAGTTTAAAATTTTGCCAATTTTAGTGCCCCATGAAAATGAGTGAGTCTTAAGTTAGATTTCAAATGATTTATAATTTGAACTTTAAAAGAAATGATCTTGATGTCACTCTATAATTTAAGTATTGTTTTTTATGGCTTTCATAGTTATGATATTTGGTCTTTAATAACATAGTTGAAAAATGTTGAAACTTTATTGT
Organism: Pinus taeda; assembly: GCA_000404065.3. NCBI lineage: Eukaryota > Viridiplantae > Streptophyta > Pinopsida > Pinales > Pinaceae > Pinus > Pinus taeda. Next base: position 61,144 of record APFE030930830.1, read on the forward strand.
TTTTTTTTTTATTTGGGATATATGATTTTAATTCAATAGTTGAAAATATCAAAATGTTAACATTTTTATACTCATGAAATTTGTTTTATTTAATATATATGAAACGTAAAAGGAATTAAAGATTTTTTTTAATTCAAGATTTTTTATTTTTAGTGTCATGAGAAAAAACATTTGGGAATTTTAACAAGAAAAAAACAAAATTAATATACAAATCCACACTTTTTATTTTTTATTTTTTTAAATTTTTCAAATTAAAATTAAAATTCCAGTTTTTTAAATTTATAGGTATAATTAAATTATTATCTTTGTTATAATATTAAATTGCTAACTTGGTTATAATATTAAATTGTTAACTTTGTTATAATATGATATGTATTACATGGTGCCACCACTCTATAATGAATAATAAATGTAGACGTAACTCAACATTAATTCAGAGCCCAGATTTTATCTATAATGTTGAGAAGACAACTTGCAATCTGTGCGAAAGGGAAAGCCATTGTTGGAGAGATCTTTTTCTCACCGCTTCGAATGGTAAGGGTTTCTTGTCTACTTTTGATTTGGTATTCGGGTTTACATAAATCTGCGTGGATGTGTACAAAAAATGTTCAATAGTTTCGGTTCGATTTTGGCCTAAGCGGTGCCGACACATGTACCAATGGGAACTCTACAAACTATGATGTCTATTTTAATAGATCTAAAATTTACCATTATTGTCGCTATGGTCGGTGTTATCCATTCCTCGTCATTGTGTATCATTCATTATTATTATTGATGCGGTCGTTTGAGAGTTGATGCATTTAAGGTACAAAATCTAGATTCATTAACAATGAGAATCATGAGGTTTGGCTTTCCATAACAATATTTTAATTATTATTGCATGAATTGGACCCATATATGTTTTGGTGGAATTTACAATCCAATGATGGAAATATGATTCAAATAATATGGTACGGCAAGAAATCGATTCCTAATCCCTTTATAGATTTCAAGTTTTTAGGTTTTAATTTAAAGGGTATTTATCTGTGGATGAAATAAATCCATCGTTTATAATAATTTTTATTTATTTTTAACTAGCATTTGTACTTAATGTTGCAAAGGAAACGCTGTAAGGCATAGTGTGTGGAAGAATATTGAAAGGTGAATGGGTTTTTTTGAAGGAAAGGGTCCATGATAATGAGTTTGAATATTAGGGGGTTAAAGATTAGGGGGTTAAAGTGGCTATGAAATGGAATAAAAGTAGTCATAAATATCCATTGAACTTGTTTAAATACCTTAAAGATTGCCTAGTTGAAAGTGAAGTTAAACAAATGAATTCACGCGAACAACAATTGGGTATCCATATCGATATACAAAATTTTAAGTAGAGGTATGTTAATCTTTTCAAACAACATTCTAATGTATTTGTCTAGAAATATGAAGACCTTAAACCATATCACATTGTGATGAACTGAATCCCTGCCAGGATATATTCCTTATGACGCTACAGGTGGTCGATAAGGAGGTGAAAACAAATGCTTGGGCTCATGAAGGAGCTATGTATTGTCCTCCAACCCACACTAATCCTATGCCGATTATATTCCATGGCAACATCGTACACAAAAACATCTCTTGTTCATTACTCCTAGTATGGTAATATTGACTAACTCTGCCTGTGTCACAAATCATATAAAAATGGATTTCAGTTAGCTCCGTGGTCCTTGGAGAATAATAATATATCTAAATTACCCTACCTACTCATATATGACTTGGACTTTCCATCTACCTTCTCATACATACATGACCTTCTATCATCACACTCTAGATTCCTAGAGATAAACTCATAACACTCTCTCTCTACTTTCCTACATTTTGAAAGTTTATGTCAAAATAAAAATATAATTTACGACAACATAATAGTCTTCTTCACAAAGTACTCTATCACTTTTCCATCTACCTTACCTTCTCATGCATGGGCCTTTGTGTAATAACACTCTGCATTTCTAGATATAAAAACACATAACACTCTCCTTAGTTGCATAGTTACTTTCCACCATCTAGGCTTTTTCATTTCATAAGAAAAATAAGTTTTTTAAACTTCTTTTAATACTAGTTTCAGTTTTAAATAGTAATCAAATTCTGAGATATTATTTCAAAATATAATTCTAAGTAAATCATTGTTATGCCTTGCATTTCTTTGTGTATTTAATTTCATTTTTAAATTATAAAACAATTGTTGAAATATTGTGTATTTAGTTTCATTTTTAAATTATAAAATAATTGTTGAGATATTGTTTCAAAATCTAATTGCAAATAAATTATTGTTATGTCTTGTGTGTATTTATTATTAAAAACAAAACAAAACAAAAAAATCATTGTTATGCCTTGCATTTCTTTGTGTATTTAGTTTCAGTTTTAAATTATAAAACAATTGTTCGAGATATTCTTGCAAAATCCAATTGTAAGTAAATCATTGTTATGTCTTGTGTGTATTTCTTATCAAAAAAAAATTATTGTTATATTATTCTTATAATTGAATTATTGCAGGACTCTTGTACCAAAGAATTTCAATAGTTTTAATGATGCTAATTTTCAGTGGGTGTGTGTTGATCACAAAGATTCTCTTGCTTGTGTTCCCCATTGAAAATAAACAGCTATCGACAATTAACCATAATATTGCAGTTGCACTGTTAATCCTCGGCACCATCGTCGTTGCCATTGGCCTCTTCATGTTCTCTCAGCAAATCGGCGGTGACAGAACCCATGGTTTGTCTATGATTTTTATCTGGAAATAAAGCATTTCATTTTTCTTCTATTTCTCAAATCCGTTTTTGGATTTTTTGGCCTCTTATATCGGTGTTGTCTTACTGCTGAAGATTGAGGGTTATATCTGATTTTATTTTTGCGGGATTTCTATTTATTGTTGTTCAGGTATGTTGTTTGCGTTGTTGGGAACAATCCTGTTTGTCCCAGGGTTCTATTATTCGAGAATTGCAGGGTACGCGTACAAGGGCTACAAGGGATTCTCTTCCTCAAACAATCCAGCAGTGTGAAAAATTTCGAAACTGAGTTCTTTGGCTTGCAGTGTAATCTTATATGTATTACTTGGGGTTTAGTGGGATATTTATTTCTGGGGTTAGGGTTTAAGGTTACGCTGTTCAACCTTAAAATTATGGCCAAATTCTGAAAAATTGAAAATTTGCTGGCCTCTTCTGTAAATGAAAGATTGTGCAAATATTTTCCTGAGGTTTTTTTTTTTATTTTTAGGTGCCAATTCAATTACATTGTATAAAGGATATGAGTGTTTGTTAATTCTATCAAAAGCTAAGAAAACTTTGGGGATTATTTAAGATTTCAGGCTACAGAAAGAGTCTCCTCCTTTCCAATCCTCCTTTTATGGTTGTTGTCAATTCCTTAGTTTCTAATGTCCGGTTGTGCAAGGTCAGGATGCCCTTTTTGCTTCATCTTTTTTGGGTAAAACAAGGGACACATTGAACCAGAAGACATATAGGGATTCCGCAGAGGATTCTGTTAAGGTTAAAGTCAAATAACTATGAGTAAAATTCATAGGTACTTTTTTGAAGTACTTATTCTATTTCAAGAAAGATCATTCTATTGTACTAAGCAGTGTGAAATGACCCCGCTTAAGTAAATACTGTGTTAGTTCGAATAAGTTTGATAGAATTTAAAATAGGACGTGAACTACTAAGATTTGGCAGAGCTTTATGAATGTTCGGTTAAGTTAGCAGGCTGTTGTCCAGAGGCACAGTTTCAAAGAGAAAATGCCATCTGAAATGAAGACTGTTTATTTACTTGTGGAAAATAACCATTAAATAGTCCAGTTGAGAGGCAAATGCCAGTATGCAGCCTGCATTTTTTTATTATCAAAAGAAGTTAAAGCTTGTTATGCATACCAAATGACAAATACTAATCATTCACATCGCAATAAGGGTTAGAAATTAATAATTCTGGAGGCACCAAATACAAGAGTTCAATACAACGATAAAGCTTATTAATAAACGCAGGGTAGCATTGTCATGCAGGGCACACCAATCACCCATTTGGTACATGAGTTTCCAAAGCATCACTGGACTCTGGCATGATTAGCATTCAACTTTCATTTTACGAGATAGTAAAGATACATGGACAAGGTATCTCTAGAACATGACATCATGCCCCTGAGTAACAAATTATAAACGAAACAAATACATTTCCAACTGGCTTATCACATATTTCATTAAAATTTGTGATAGATAACCTACCATAAACAATCCAAAACTCAAACTGGACTAGACGATCTCTTATATCTCAACAAGACTGGGGACTTGAGGCTGTTGTGCAAATTATTGCATACACATTCCATGACAACCTATACTACAAACTTTCAAATATAATCTGAGCTCCCATATCCCTCTCAAGGAATTATAAGTTTTTCTCCAGCATAGATGGTGTCATCAGTGTACTTATTTGCAGCTTTTATTTGATCAACTGAAACCTGCACTCAACCAAGGACACAGAACCAGTTACACAAGTCTTATACAATGGATAGAAGGGAACAACATGGCAACTTAGTTTCACATGCATTCAAAAAGCTGAACAACAACTACGCTAAGAAATGCTCTACAATAAGGTGGGACAAAGAATAAAGATACTTGATAAATAGAGTCAGACCACTCACCAAAATGCAAGAGTTCAATACAACGATAAAACTTATTAATAAACACACGGTAGCATTGTCATGCAGGGAACACCAATCACCCATTTGCTACATGAGTTTCCAAAGCATCACTGAACTCTGGCATGATTAGCATTCAACTTGCATTTTACGAAATAGTAAAGAGACATGGACATGGTATCTCTAGAACATGACATCATGCCCCTGAGTAACAAATTATAAACAAAACAAATACATTTCCAACAGGTTTATCACATATTTCCTTAAAATTTGTGATAGATAACCTACCATAAACAATCTAAAACTCAAACTGGACTGGACGATCTCTTATATCTAAACAAGACTGGGGACTTGAGGTTGTTGTGAAAATTATTGCATACACATTCCATGACAACCTGTACTACAAACTTTCAAATATAATCTGAGCTCCCATATCCCTCTCAAGGAATTATAAGTTTTTCTCCAGCATAGATGGTGTCATCAATGTACTTATTTACAGCTTTTATTTGATCAACTGAAACCTACACTCAACCAAGGAAACAGAACCAGTTACACAAGTCTTATACAATGGATAGAAGGGAACAAAATGGCAACTTAGTTTCACATGATTCAAAAATTTTAACAACAACTACGCTAAGAAATGCTCTACAATAAGGTGGGACAAAGAATAAAGATACTTGATAAATAGAGTCAGACCACTCACCAAAATACAAGAGTTCAATACAACGATAAAGCTTATTAATAAATGCAGGGTAGCATTGTCATGCAGGGAACACCAATCACCCATTTGCTACATGAGTTTCCAAAGCATCACTAGACTCTGGCATGATTAGCATTCAACTTTCATTTTACGAGATAGTAAAGATACATGGACAGGGTATCTCTAGAACATGACATCATGCGCCTGAGCAACAAATCTAAAAGAAATCTGTATAAATAAAACAAATACATTTCCAACTGGCTTATCACATATTTCCTTAAAATTTGTGATAGATAACCTACCATAAACAATCCAAAACTCAAACTGGATTGGACGATCTCTTATATCTAAACAAGACTGGGGACTTGAGGCTGTTGTGAAAATTACTGCATACACATTCCATGACAACCTGTACTACAAACTTTCAAATATAATCTGAGCTCCCATATCCCTCTCAAGGAATTATAAGATTTTCTCCAGCATAGATGGTGTCATCAGTGTACTTATTTGCAGATTTTATTTGATCAACTGAAACCTGCACTCAACCAAGGAAACAGAAACATCGTTATATACTGCTCTAGCCAACTGAATCCTCTGTTTTTGTCCTCCACTCATATTCTATCCTCTCTCCCCAATCTCCATCATATCTCCATGAGCAAAACTCTCTATATCCTTGTCTAATGCACAAGCTTTTATTGCCTTCTTATATTGAATTTTGCCCATCGGTTTCCCATAGAGTATGTTATCTCTGACAGTACCACTCTAAATCCAAGCTGTTTGTGCCACAAACATTTCCATATACTTCAGCCTGCACGTAGTCCAATCAAAAAGTTTGTGGAAGAATTTATGTATATAGAAAGCAAAAAAGTTGTGTCTACAATCTTGTTGAACTATGAAATGGTTACTTTTTCTCAAGAAGAGTAGTTAATGTTCAACTTACATCTCCTGAAATTTTTGGGATTTCTCCAAGAATTGTATATAGCAGAGCAGATTTCCCTGATCCAACTGAGCCACAAACAGCTACCTTTTCTCCAGTTTTAATGTGCAAATTTATTCCCTTCAATATTGGCTTTGCCAATGAAGATTCTAGAAATAAAAAGTAGTGGTGGAAATTGCCTAGGTTTATCTATCAGGCAAGCCAAATAAAAGGTACTGGTGGACATTGCTCAATAGAGGACAAGTTTATCTATGGTACAAGTGAAATAAAATGTATTGCCCAATAGAGGACAAGTTTATCCATGGTACAAGTGAAATAAAATGTATGTACTGGTGATAGAGGACCAGATGCAGTCGTTTCACTCCTTGACATTGAAGGATGTAAACATTCTATCGTTTAACTCTTAGAAAATATAAATTCAATCATTCAATTCCAAAGAAAATAGAGTTGCAGAGATTGATTTACAAATATTTGATTAAACATGGAGAGACCTTTCCCGATAGTAGGAAGCATGAGGATGGGCAGCTAGAAGGTGCCCGCCTTTATTTACATAGATAATGTTTTGGGCTAGCGTGAGCTTGGGAAACTTTTGCACAAGGATATGGAAAAGGCCAAGAAGGTGACGATGCTTCTCACTGCACCTAATATAGATGTGGGGAGAGCCTTAAAATTGAAAAGCATAGTCTATGCTATAAAAGGCCTTTCTATACAGACGCTATGCATCTTTTGGGGAGATATCTATATGCTGGATTCCACAAGGAAAACCAACTAAATTCTACCCAATTGAATAAGATGTTCAGTCATATGGCAGAATTCCAAAACTTACTGCTCTAGCCAACTGAATCCTCTGTTTTTGTCCTCCACTCATATTCAGTCCTCTCTCCCCAATCTCTGTCATATCTCCATGAGAAAAACTCTCTATATCCTTGTCTAATGCACAAGCTTTTATTGCCTTCTTATATTGAATTTTGTCCATTGGTTTCCCATAGAGTATGTTCTCTGACAGTACCACTCTGAATCCAAGTTGTTTGTGCCACATAGGCAACATTGCCATATACTTCAACCTACACGTAGTCCAATCAAAAAGTTTATGGAAGAATTTATGTATATAGAAGGCAAAAAAGCTGCGTTTACAATCTTGTTGAACTATGAAATGGTTACTTTTGCTCAAGAATAGTAGTTACTGTTCAACTTACATATCCTGACTTTTTTGGGATTTCTCCAAGAATTGTATATAGCAGAGCATATTTCCCTGATCCTACTGAGCCAGAAATTGCTACCTTTTCTCCAGTTTTAATGTGCAGATTTATTCCCTTCAATATTGGCTTTATCAATGAAGATTTTGGAAATAAAAAGTAGTGGTGAAGATTGCCCAGGTTTATCTATCAGGCAAGCCAAATAAAAAGTACTGGTGGACATTGCTCAATAAAGGACAAGTTTATCTATGGTACAAGTGAAATAAAATGTATTGCCAATAGGGGACATGTTTATCCATGGTACAAGTGAAATAAAATGTATGTACTGGTAATAGAGGACCAGATGCAGTCGTTTCACTCCTTGACATTGAAGGATGTAAACATTCTATAGTTTAACTCTTAGAAAATATAGATTCAATCATTCAATTCCAAAGAAAATAGAGTTGCAGAGATTGATTTACAGATATTTGATTAAACATGGAGAGACCTTTCCCGATATTAGGAAGCATGAGGATGGGCAGCTAGAAGGTGCCCACCTTTATTTACATAGATAATGTTTTGGGCCAGCGTGAGCTTGGGAAGCTTTTGCACAAGGATATGGAAAAGGCCAAGAAGGTGACGATGCTTCTCACTGCACCTGATATAGATGTGGGGAGAGCCTTAAAAGTGAAAAGCATAGTCTATGCTATAAAAGGCCTTTCTATACAGATGCTATGCATCTTTTGGGGAGATATCTATATGCTAGAATCCACACTCTTCATAATCCATTGAATATAAGACATCTTATTCAAATGTATGAGATTGCTTCTGAAAAATTGTTCTTACCAACTTCTTGTGTAGTCTCAGAATCCGACTTGGTCAAAGCGATGGGTGCATTTTTTGTAAAAGTATCTGTATACTTCAGTAACTCATCTGCAACCCCTTTTTTGGCAGCATCCTGTTTAATGGCAAGAAAGTTATAGAGCATAGACTCTGGCAGTAAAGCTAGACAATAATTCCTAAAGGTATTACAGCTCACGTTCCAACCCTACCCTACCTCCCTGAAAAAGTCTCTAACGGCTTCAACATTATAAAGTAAAATTGACAAATACGAAGTGTCTGACGATTGAGACACTTTGATTTAGCTAATGACCTAAATTAACAATATTTAGGTAGGGTAACACATACCGTGGGAAAAATTTTAGGTCCTTCAAAATTGTTCTCGAGATACTCAAGTAAATCCAGACTCTCTCCTGTGACCTTGCCACTGTGCTCAAGAGAAGGAACCTGGAAAATTAAAAATAGTGAGTTATTTACGAGTTCCGCTCTATATCTTGCAGACATTTGGCCCTTTTGTAACATTTGACATTTGGTACTTCTATTTTTGCACGTTCCTTGCTTGAAAGATTAGTGATGATCACACAAAAACACAGAAGAAATAGATCTTCCTAGCTAACTAGGAATGTTAAAAGGCAATCCCAAATCTGTGTTGGTCTTTCTTATTCCATGCCCAAATTGTAAAAGGCTAAAACAATGATGATCAAAAAGTCATTGCAGCCTCTCAAGAAACAGTGAGAGGATGGCTCATAAACTTGGGGTAGCATTTGAACTCTAAGCTTCAAACCTATCAGGACACAGTGAGAAGTGTGTGGATCTTAAGCTTGGAGTTGCATCTGAACCCTAAGCAACAGTATGTTATCTCATAAATCACTTACTAATTCAAGTTGCATCTGACAACATACTAATTTGTAGCCAGCACAATGCACATATATTAAAAGATTTGGGTTTGTGGCAAGATAAACCCCAAATTTGGTAAGGTAATAACCTTATCCAGCTCATGCAATAACCCTATGATCCCCACCCCAATTTACTTGGTCATAGATCAAATCTACTGAGCCAAACATAATACTCTATCAATTAACAAAAGGTTGACTGCTTGTTAATGTGCAAGCGTGTTCCCTTTTACCTGAGCTAAGGTAAAACGAGGACCAACCCATCTAATTTTCTTTTGCATCTACTTGGATCAAGATAAGAAACTAATAACAAAGTTTTTACACTACAGGCCCTAATTACATAGCAATTAAACCATGACCCAAATAGCGGATCCAACTGTCCTTGAGTAACTAAAAGAAAAATAAAATCAGATAAACATAGAAACAAGAGCCAACCTTGTTCAGAGGATAAATTAATAACAAAGTTTTTACACTACAGGCCCTAATTACATAGCAATCAAACGATGACCCAAATAGCGGATCCAACTGCCCTTGAATAACTAAAAGAAAATTAAAATTAGATAAACATATAAACAAGAGCCAACCTTGTTCAGAGGATAAACTTTCTCCTTGTACCATGCTGGTCTGTCTTGCAAATCAATCGTAACTATCTGAATCTCACTAAGACCCTGCATTTTATTTTCAATCGTTTCATTCATTGCATAATTGTATCTTATATCAATACAAGAACTACCCACACAAAATAGGGGATCAGCATGATAAAAACCTTGATTTTCTTGGCACTCTAAACTCGTTGGGCATATGGGCATGTCACACTGATATACAATCTGCAAACCCCAGATCAATTTCAGTATTTAATCGCTAAACAGAGTATGATACTATACACAATCCAACAGAAAGTGATGATTTAGATATAGTAACGATAAAAATTTAGCTACCCACCTGGTCGTTCCTTTCTGTCTGCTTATGAACAGTCTAATTTTATTTAACCCACCAATGCAAAAGCTTTAAACATTACCGAAAGAGAAGGTGGCTGCATCTGATTCCCCTCTCTTCCTTACTATATTTTTTATGTTATTTGTAATTTTCAAAAATGATGGAAATGACTATGGCGTTATGCATGCCACGTCCGTTATTGAGTTTTGAGGGGTCACTTTCTTCACTACTACAGTTGGAATCGACCTCGAATGTCTTAATCGATTCTCGGTAACGACCTGTTCTGCAAACCAGACAAGTCACTCTCCATTGCTGGAGGACAACTTTCGTTTTCCGCCGAACGGGAGGGACTCCACGCTTTTCTGCTTCAACATGCCGTCGGCAAAATTCATCAACAGCTTCACGTTTGCCTCGCTCGGATAGTCTGTGTCGCCAATGCATTTGTTCGTGAATTCGTTCCCTTGTAAAATAAACAACCAAGGCCTTGTTCAGTAAATGGAAAAGTGGGCATAAATGAAAAATAGCACGAGACGACTGTTGATTTTCATTTTTACCTGAATCCTGACGTAATTGCGCCAGCTTTGCCCGAATGCCATGCTCATGGCGTGATCGACATTGTCGGAAATTCCATCTTGGACGATTTTAACGACAGGCTTAGCCCACTGGCCGACGCCCCATCTCTTCACCTTCTTGTAATCATAAGCCCGATCGAAATGCCCCATTCCCACGGAGAGCACCAGCAAATCTTCCACACATCGCACACTTCCAAGGAGATTGATTGCGCTTCAAAGTAAATGAGAGCTGAATGGTTCAGAGGGAGGACTCATCGACGGTTCAAGTTTTTGTAATCGTCTAACATCTAATCTTACGGTGTCCAAGGATGACAGGTAGACAAAGAGGGGGATGGGTTTCAGAGAAAAACGCCTTACGGCGTAATTAAAAAAATAATCTGTTACATTAAGTTTATTTGTAATATTTAAAAGATAACCAACTTGCAAAATGAAACGAATATTCAAATTTTATTGATAACTTCAATACGATTCTAAAAAGTATTTACAAACTCCATAAAAATGTAAAATCACTTTAGACACTCTTAGGAAGAGATTGTCGATGTGCCACCGAACCAAATATTAATTTTCCATCCTTCCCGGGTTAAAAAATAAAATCTAAGAAAAGAACTCTGCATGAGCTCTGATCATAATTTACAACTTTCAAAAGAAACAAACCAGATCCATCTTCTAAAAAGATGTGTTATTTAGTACGAAGTGTCTGAAGGATCCGAATAACATACTCAGGGTTAAACGACGGAAAGAACAGGGGTTGTAGATTTCGTTGAAAGTTTGGTTGAATTCGATCATTATTGGAAAATTTCACAGTTTGAAAGCTTTGTAATCTCTATTAATTTTCCATCCTTCCCGGGTTAAAAAATAAAATATAAGAAAAGAACTCTGCATGAGCTCTGATCATAATTTACAACTTTCAAAAGAAACAAACCAGATCCATCTTCTAAAAAGATGTGTTATTTAGTACGAAGTGTTTGAAGGATCCGAATAACATACTCAGGGTTAAACGACGGAAAGAATAGGGGTTGCAGATTTCGTTGAAAGTCTGGTTGAATTCGATAATTATTGGACAATTTCACAATTTGAAAGCTTTGTAATCTCTTTGGGAATGACCTTTAGGTTATAACAATTGCTAAAATCGAAATATTTCAGGTTTCCAAGCTTTCCTATTTGAGAGGGCAAAGATTTTAGCTTGCTACAATGACTAATGTTCAAAAACTGAAGGGAAGAAAGATTACCTATACCTTCATGAAGATTTGCAATTTCAGTCCAGTTCAAATAGAGAAATTTGAGCTGTCTCAGCTCCCATAATGATAATGGCAATAATTTTAATTGTGTTCCACTTAGATCCAGCACCTTAAGAGAAGTGAGCCCCTGTAGAAATGCTTCAGGAATTTCTTTCAATTCCGGGATTTCTTTCAATTCCAATTTTCCTAGGAATAGGGTCACCAATTTCTGACATCTCAGTTCCTGTGTGGGGAGAGACTTAATACCATTGCCCAGAACTGATATTATTTTGCAGTCAATCACTGTCTCAGGGAATCGTTGAAGCATTTGGCCTACCCTAAACACACAATTCTCCTCTGTTTCTCCAATGTATATTTCCATATCCCGCACATCATCATGAACTGTAATTACATTTTCTTGGTGTTTCACTTGAAATAAGCAACGATATTCAAGAAACTTAACATACATGTGCCCGGTGTCTATGGTCTTAATGAGACTTTCTGCCATCCACATATGCAAAAGTGGATTCACTCGAAAAGCAGTATCTTGAGGAAACGTTGCAAAATACAGAAAACAGTTCTTCAAATTGGCATCTGGCAAACAATCATAACTTCATCTCATTCTCAAAACAAATCTCGATCAATTCAAGGATGATGAGCAATTGGAGAAACGAAATCCAGACTCTTCAGCTTCCTCAGAGCATGCCTCCACTCATTAACATCGCGCTTGCCAATCATGGATGAAACAAATATTAATTTTCCATCCTTCTCGGGTTAAAAAATAAAATCTAAGAAAAGAACTCTGATCATAATTTACAACTTTCAAAAGAAACAAACCAGATCTATCTTCTAAAAAGATGTGTTATTTAGTACGAAGTGTCTGAAGGATCCGAATAACATACTTAGGGTTAAACGACAGAAAGAACAGGGGTTGCAGATTTCGTTGAAAGCCTGGTTGAATTCGATAATTATTGGACAATTTCACAGTTTGAAAGCTTTGTAATCTCTTTGGGAATGACCTTTAGGTTATAGCAATTGCTAAAATCGAAATATTTCAGGTTTCCAAGCTTTCCTATTTGGGAGGGCAACGATTTTAGCTTGCTGTAATGACTAATGTTCAAAAACTGAAGGGAAGAAAGATTACCTATACCTTCATGAAGATTTGCAATTTCAGTCCAACTCAGATTGAGAAATTCGAGCTGTCTCAGCTCCCATAATGATAATGGCAATGATTTTAATTGTGTTCCACTTAGATCCAGCACCTTAAGAGAAGTGAGCCCCTGTAGAAATTCTTCAGGAATTTCTTTCAATTCTGGGATTTCTTTCAATTCCAATTTTCCTAGGAATAGGGTCACCAATTTCTGACATCTCAGTTCCTGTGTGGGGAGAGACTTAATACCATTGCCCAGAACTGATATTCTTTTGCAGTCAATCACTGTCTCAGGGAATCGTTGAAGCATTTGGCGTGCCCTAAACACACAATTATCCTCTGTTTCTCCAATGTATATTGCCATATCCCGCACAACATCGTGAACTGTAATTACATTTTCTTGGTGTTTCACTTGAAATAAGCAACGATCTTCAAGAAACTTAACATAACTGTGCCCGGTGTCTTTCGTCTTAATGAGACTTTCTGCCATCCACATATGCAAAAGTGGATTCACTCGAAAAGTAGTATCTTGAGGAAACATTGCACAATACAGAAAACAGTTCTTCAAATTGGCATCTGGAAAATAGTCATAACTCCATCTCATTCTCTGAAACAAATCTCGATCAATTCGAGGATGATGAGCAATTGGAGAAATGAAATCCAGACTCTGCAGCTTCGTCAGAGCATGCCTCCACTCATTTAAATCGCGCTTTCCAATCATGGATGAGGCTATTACATTTATGATGAGGGGTAAGCCTTTACACTCGCTGGATATTTGTCTGGCAATATTCTCTAACCCCTCAGAAATACTATGGTCTCCAGCTCCTTCTTTGAAAACCACTTTAGAAAACAAATCCCATGATTCGTCTGTGGGCATGGCTTCTAATTTAATGCACTCAGCTTCGACCTTCATTTCTTCAACCAGACTTCTATTGCGAGTAGAGAATATGAGTTTGCTGGCTCTGTCATTGTTTAATTCCACGCCCAGTTGCTCCATATCCTGTGTGCTCCACAAATCCTCTAACACTATAAAAACAATTCTTGGTATTCAGATGTGCAGACAAAGGCAATTGCATCTTCTGGGCATCAACATCTGTGCCGAGTAGGTCTAGATTGACTTCAGAGGCAATAGTATTCTGCAAGTCTAGAATTGGAAATTGGATGACGCTAACCCAAATGACAGCATCAAAAACGTGACTAACCTCTTTGTGGGCACTGTAGATTTTTTTGAGCAACGTTGTTTTTCCAACGCCACTGGTGCCGTACACACCGATTATCCGAATGTGGGGAGCTTCTATGAGCCACCTTTCAATCTGCACCTCTGCGCCGGCTTTGCCCGAATGCCATGCTCATGGCGTGATCGATTGCGCTTCCAAGTAAATGGGAGCTTAACGGTTCAGACGGAGGATTGATCGACGGCGGTTCAGAGGGAGGATTGATCGACGGCTCATGTTTTTGTAATCGTCTAACATTTAATCGTACGGTGTCCCAGGATGACAGGTAAGCAAAGAGGGAGATGGGTTTCAGAGGGAAACGCCTTACGGCGTAATTAAGATTGATTTATTGCGAGCTAATGCATTGATCGATTTAATTTGAAGTTTGAACGAAATAATAACGAGGCTAAAGAATGATTTATCTGAAGGACTGTGAGGAGCCATAATATTGATTTGTTGTGAAGATCTTCCCAAAAAGGACGTTTTGTGAAGGGTTTTAGTTGGTTCACGAGCGTGATAAAAAAACTGTGGATATATGAGACTTGTCATTTAGTTGATGATAATAATTTTGATGTGTCTCTTTCATCCTATGAGGCTCATAATGAAGATCATAGTGGTATTTATAACTATGAACCTCTTATTGAATATGATGAACTAGGTTGTAATGAAAAGCATACAAAATGAGCTAGTTCCAACTTTTTTTACAAAATGGGCTTTGATGGGAAAGGTTTAGCCAAAAATTACCAAAGTATCAAAAAACCCATACAAATATGTGTAACGCCAATAAATGAAGAACTTGATTATGAAGGTCAAAGAATTAATGTAACTATTAGGTTCATGAAAGTGGAAACATTGATAATAAGTGAGTCATCTACTAGTAGTAGTGCAATGAATCAAGTGTAGAAGCGAGAACAATATTGCAATTATTGTAATATAAAAGGACATACAAAAGCTATGTGTTGGATCCTCGAAATATCAAAGCCTCATATGCAGGCACACTATGGTTGGACAGAAGTTTATGAATGGAAAAATATTACTTTTCTATTGAGAGGATTTTACAAAGTCAAATCACGTAATATACAAAAATATCTCTCCCACAAAGTTCAAGAGTTAGCTAGTCCTCGAAAAGTTAGTTGACATTAAAGAGAACCTAAACACGTTGAGGAAATTGTTGGCATTCTATTGAGTCATTTCTTTGACTCATGAGTATTTTTCTTGTAATGGTTCATGATAAACTAAAACCCATTTTGTAGAAGTAAATACAAGTGATTCAAGTCTCAATAAAAATATAAAGGGGAAGTGAGAAGTGATGTCTTGAGATGAGAAAGGCTTATATGATTAGGAATATGAATTGGTAAAAAGGAATTATAGTAAATTTTGTAAAGAATTTTGAATACCGATTGTACCCAAATTTAGATATTGTAATTATGTAATGGGTGCAAAATCAGTTGTACCGAACATCCCAAAAGTTGTGATCCAAGTCATAATTGTTTTTTTCCATAGGTGTTTTGTAATCCATATTTAGTTATTCCTACATGAATTCATGTGGTAGTATATGTAATCATGTAGCATGTATCTTCTTATGTATATAAACAATGTGACATCAAGTCATGGAATGAAACACTTGAATAGTTAAGGGTGGTAGGTGTACTTGTATGCTAGCTTGTGGAATTAGAGATTGAGTCCTTGATTAAAGGGGGAAATATGAAATGGACTAGTTTATTTTGTTATCCAAAATTTATTGAAGAGATATTTAATAGATTTTATCCATACATTACAATATCATATATTTATGATAATGGGATAGATAAAAACAATAACCAAACAACCTCTTACAATTATATGAGAAGGACACCTAAGTGGGTTTGCAACTCACATTAGAAATGGAAATCAGCACTCCCTAGAAGAATACATTAAAACACTGATGATCTAGAAAATTGCACTGAAATGATACATTTCTCCAATTAACTCATGTTATTTTCTTACGTTATAGTAGTCAAAAGCCAAGCTTAGTCTTTTCTATTATTTTGGTAATCTGTAAAACATTGCTATGATATCTGAGAGATCAAGTTATTATTTTTTTGAGAGAAGTGTGAAATCATGTGATTATTTTGATTCTAAGTTAGGGTGATGTTAAAAATGTTTCCAGTAATGGTGGAAATAGTCACTGATTTCCTAAGGTTTAGGTTTAATAAGTTTAGGATCGTGTGCAATCCAAATTCATGAGTGAAATACAGTACATGGTCGTTATTCTGTCATCGTTGAGGCAAAGTAGTTGTGTAATGTGAGTCAGTTTTCTTGTCAAATCAAGCACATGTTATCACATCACCTTTCAGTATAACGAATATGAGATATTTCTTTGTTGTGCTTTCATGATTTGAACTTCAAATTACAGTGATTGTTCCTGAAGAAGGGTTTTATCATCTTGCGAGTCCAAACAATTTTTTTTCCATCCAAGAAACCGATGATTTGTTCCTTGTTCTAAAAATGGGTTTTTAGCCTTAAAAAGGAAAATCACATCAGATAAGTCAAGAGGCGGGCTTAAGGTAGGTGTAGTGGAACCATGATCAGCAATCTCTGATTAAATCACAATCGGAGGCAAGTGATGGTTGATATCAGCGATTTCAAGCAAGCGATCGGTGATATCAGGATGGAGCGATTGGATTGGCGGATCCGGTCGGCGAAATCCAAGGGATAGGACGAGGACCCCTGGGCCATAGAGATGTGATATGTCGATGCGATAGGGCAGATGCGATACACTGATATCAGTGATATTGATGGTTGCCAATCCCCCGCTAACATGACTATGGAACCAGTGATATGCCGATTGTGATATGGGGACCGGACCCGATTGTGTTATAAAGCCTGATTTCATATAACTTGAAATCTGGGTAAAATTCTTTAGGTTGGGGTTTTCCAATGTTTTGTGTATTATCTGTTTAAGCAGAAAAAGGCCATTTTTAAAGGGGTTTGTTGCTTAGAAAGGTCGGACGGTTGGCCTGCCGATCCTTTTGAGACAATGGCTTCTATTATAAACAAGATAACCTTCGATTTAAGTACGCCTGTAACAAAAAGAAAGATTATAAAACCCAATGCATGCAGAAGTGCAGGGGGAGAGGATTTTTGGCACACAGTTCGAGGCAACAGCTTGCAGGAGGGGTGATTGATCATTTTGTCTAAATAGGGAAAATTTTATATGGTTTCTGCCCTTCTTGATGACACGAACGCAGTGGTGCTATCCATTTCTCCACCCGAGTTCTCCATTTCTCGACCATTTTCCAGAATGGAGGTATAAGACTCCTTTTTATGTAACTGATGAATGCATTCTCTTCTTTTCATGCCATTTAATGAATGAAGGCCTCCCCATTGATCGAGAAGGGCCCAGAGAAGTATTCCATGTTGGGTGAACTCTGTTATCAAGTATTGTTGTCTTCTTTTCAGGCCTTTATGTGTTTCTTCTTCTTTCTTGTGTGGACATTAAATTTCTCTGTTAAGCTACAATTTCTACATGTGACTCTTTTCATACATCTATAAGCAAAATATCCTTGGATCAATGAACCCAATACACCTTCCCAATTTAAAACACCCCTACTTTCACTAGAGTTTGTAGGTATCGATTTTCTCATTAACATTTTTTATGCCCCTTTTTATTTTTTTCATTAACTTTGAGCTCCATTTCTTATACACAACATATAGAAACCATTTACCCCCTATTATTTGCTAAATATATTATGTCATTCCTTCCTCAATATTTCCCAATATGAATTAATATAGTATGATATTGATCCCCCATTGAAGTCCCTGTGACTTAGACCCATCTATGAAAAAAAATGTTGGCCATGCTACATGTAGTTAATAAACTGTGTCAATTCTTAATAGGAAGACACTACAAAGTAAATACAAATCATGATAGTCTAAAGTACTTATTGAAGAAAATACTATCTTCAAAGGAGGAAAGAAAATGAGTCACAAAGATGTTGTGTTATGAATTTGAAATTATCTACAAAAAGAGGACAAAATATTGTGGCAAATGCAGTCTCAAGGAAAGGGAAAGACAAATGATTTACTATGCACTATTTCCATTCCAATATTTGAATGTATGGAAGAATCAAGGATAGAATGGAATTAAGATGAGAATATATATAAGACCATTGAATAACTACAAGAGAACCCTGATACTTATGGTATCGAGATTGCAGATACTTATGTAATATTTTTCAACTCAAACAAAAACACCTCTTGGAATTACATACTTCTCCTACATAAGGACATTGAATTTTATTGAAGATAGAAGATAGGATCAATAAATATTTTTATTTTGAAGATCTTAAAGCAGATGTGAAATTTTTTGTGGCGCAATGTGTGGTAAGGGAGAGACTATCAAGACCGTAGGGCTCCATCAACCATTATCTATATTAAGCCAATGTTGGGAATAAATTTCAACGTAGTCTACTACAAGATTACCCAACGTTTAAGGGAATAATATCATAATGGTAGCAGTAGGTAAAATGTCAAATTATGCCCTTTTTCTCTCTCTTTCTTATCCTTTTAAAGAAATTATAGTGCTAGAAGCATTCGTTGAATTAGTTGAAAATGTTCAAGGAATACCAAAGATTATTATAAGTCAGAGAGATACAATTTTCATTAGAGTGTTTCTAGATTGAGTTATTTTATTGTTTAGGTACTCAATTGGCACTTAACTCATATTACCATCCTCAATCTAATTCGAAAATCGAGAATGTGAATAAATATTTAGAAGGATATCCATTATTCTTTGCATCTGATAAACGAATACAATGGGTCAAATGGTTTCACTTCTTTATGCAACTTATGTATATATCCATAAGATCACCCTTGAAAGGGAATATAAAGGCTCAATATGAAGAACACATACAACACCAATAAGAGGTTCTCAAACTATTTAAGGAAATTGGGTTATGGCACATAATAGAACACAAAAAGCAAGCATATCAACATCACAATGAAAGGGAATTTGAAGTGGGGGATTCAGTATTTGTGAGACTAAAACCACATAAACATATGTCACTCAAGCAACAAAAGAACGGAAATTATTAAATCTTTGCATATATGTCCAATCTTCCATGTTTCTTTCTTAAAGAAAGTAATTGGTAAGAAGATCCCAACCCAAAATATTCTATGAAATATTAATCAAGAATGGAAAATAATACTATAATCAGGAACAATCTTGGAAGAAAAGACTAAGTAATTGAGAAATCAAACAATTATAGACTATCTCATCAGGTGGAAGAAAAAACATGAGAAAATGAATTGTTCATGTGGAAATACCCATAGATAGTCAAGTGTTAAGGACAAAACTTATTTGATAGGGAGGGGTAGACTATGCCCTATATAAGACCCATGTTAATCCTAAAACACCTTACTAAGCCCTACATATTGAGTATTACATTTCCACAACAATATTTATTATGTACGCTGGAACCAACAATGGTCATATTTTATTATAATTTTATCCTTTGTAATATATATATATATATATATATATATATATATATAATATATATATATAATATATATATATATATATATAATGAAACTTAGTCTTAGGGTCATCAAATATTGTCTTGTACATTGTATTCTTTGTAAAAGAAGATTTCCTCCATGAAGAGAGCCATAAATATTCATTTTTTATTATTTTTAACGAAAAAGGTTCATAAAATTCCAATTCCAGGGTTAAAATTCCAACATTTTCAACCATGGCATTAAAAACAAAATGTCATTATTATTTAATACATGAAATTTTGTGATGAAATATAAAAGTAGTGATGTGCCACCACCCTTTTTATTTTCTTTTCCTTTTTTATGATTAAAATTCAAACATTTTCCAATCATATTACTAAAAATCAAATAGCATGACTATGAAAGATATGCAAAGATATGCTAAAATGTCAAAGTGGTGATGAAGTATTACCCCTCTTTTTAGGGTTGAAATTCATTTTTCAACCGTAGAATTAAATACCAAATATCATGACTATGAAAAGACCTAAAATTATTACCTAAAGTTTGTCTATCTTTTTTTTCTTTGTTAATTTTTTTTTTTAATTCTTGATTTTTAAATATTTTTTAAAATTGTCTAACTTTTATTTTATTTTATAGGTTGAAATTAACAACTAATTGACATTATAATCTTGACCATTCATACCATTTGATGTTGATGTAAGAGCATTCTAAATGATAACCAAGACCTAGGATATTTTTCCATCTTTACCAAAGGGAGTGGTCACCCTTAATTCA
This sequence comes from Pinus taeda, assembly GCA_000404065.3. Classification (NCBI taxonomy): domain Eukaryota; kingdom Viridiplantae; phylum Streptophyta; class Pinopsida; order Pinales; family Pinaceae; genus Pinus; species Pinus taeda. The sequence continues at coordinate 81,705 of APFE030930830.1, forward strand.
ATTTAAGACCAAGTTTATGTAAATAAAATATAGGAATTAGTTTTATTGATAAAATAGATATTTTATTATAGATAGTATTTAATAAATGTGGATAGAATTCCTTCATCTACCTATAATATAATACTTGAGGAAATTTGTTAAGGATTAGAAATTTTGGGAGCTATTTTATGATATAAAACACCTTTTTCATTTAGATTTACTTGTGTAAATCTATGTAAGCATACAAGGCATGTTAGAGTGTGAGAGACAGTGAGCAAGGCCAAATTTCCCATATTGTGAGTTTGGCCCATTTCTACATAATTTTTTTGTTAATGGAGAGTGTGTGAATTGTGTGTAATTGTTCCATTTATGTGTGAGTTTTAAATCTGATATTTCTGTTTTGTGGAGGAAAGGTCCAAATAGATTGCCACTTGTCTCTTTGGGAATGAGGTGATGCATGTTGGCATCAACAAAAAAAAAAAGAAAACAATAATATTAAAATGGAATTATCTAATTTATGTTTAATTATTAATTAAATATGTTTTAAATACTTTACATTAAAAAAATTTAAAAATTTGACAAAAAATTATAAATAAACTTTTAAAGGCCAAAAATCAATTTAAAACACAATTTTTGCACCGAGAGGTTGTCTCCAACCCAATATGGTAGAGATGTTATAATGTTTAAGATTTTGACTCAGTCAAAATAAAGCAAAATTAAATTACATTAAAAAATAAAAAACATTCAAATATCCAGTATATTTTTTTAATGTGGCATCTTTAAAGGCTAATAACTAAACTAATATTGATCCATATTAACTTTTTATCTTCCAAAGCACCTAGAAAGATCAAATCTCTTTTCATTCTAAAAGAAGTTTGCACCTCAAGAAAGAGATTGAATCCCTCTTGGTGCTTGATAGATCCGAGTTAAAATAGATATAAATTGATTTTTATTAAAGTAAAATATATATATTATTATATATATATATATATATATATATATATAATAATCAAAAAATTACTTTTAAAACTCCAAGAAACATTCCAAAACAAAAAGATAAAAAAAACCACTAAAACACTTAAAAAGAATAAATACATAGATTAAAATAAAAACAAAAATAAAATTTAAAATTATTATATATATTTTTTAAACTTAGGAATTAAAAATTAAAAAATATAGACAAATAAAACTATGATTTAAATTTTAAAACATCATAAAATAAATAAACCAAATTTACTTAAAAAAATCAAATAACATGGGCCAATGACAGTTATCACCCCTTCACCCATGTCAGCAATGGTTCGCCCCATGTGGCTAGCCTGCAGTTGTTGCATAAACCACACCCCTTCACCCATGTCAGCAATGGTTCGCCCCATGTGGCTAGCCCGCAGTTGTTGCATAAACCACACTCAGGCTATGTGGTAGTTACATGCTTGCAACATAGGGGATGAGGGGGAGGCATGATTGGTATTCACCGCATTGTATACCGCATTGTATGTTGTTTTATTTATTTTATTTTATTTTTTATATTTTTTTCCAATTCTTATATTAAATATGTTACTATAAAATATGTTTTATTTTTTAATAAGTTTTTATTTTTTTTATATTTAATTATTTTTTCTTTAATTTTTTTTATAGTTTTTACTATATTTTCCAAATTTTATTGTTTCTAGTGGGTTAATTTTCATAGTATAAATTAATTGTGTAGTTGTAAATAATAAATTTATTTATTTTTATTTATTTTTAAAGTTGTTCCATTTATTTTGGGATATTTTAAAATTCTTTTAAAATTGTTATAATTTTTATTTTAAATACATGTTTGAGTTGTTTAATTTGTTTTATTATTTAATTAATTTCTATGTTTTAACTAAATCCTCAAATTAATTTCTATTATTTTTTTAAGAGTTTTTCATTAATTTATGTATATTAATGATAATTTTATAGATTATAGTTTAAAACCTATTGCAATTTTAGTGCCTCATTGAAAATGGGTGAAGTTGTCTTAAGTTAAGATTTCAAATGAGTTATAATTTGAACTTTAAAAAGAAATGATCTTGATGTCACTCTATAATTTAAGTATTGCTTTTTATGGTTTTCATAGTTATGATATTTGATCTTTAATAACATAATTGAAAAATGATGAAATTTTATTGTTTTTTTTTATATTTGTGATATATGATTTTAATTCAATAGTTGAAAATATCAAAATGTTAACATTTTTATACTCATGAAATTTGTAATTTAATATCATGATTGAAACATAAAAGAATTTAAAGACTTTTTTAATCAAATTTTTAATTTTAATGTCATGGAGAAAACATGTTGGAATTTTCAACTCAAAAACAAAAATTGATATAACAAGTCCACACTTTTTTATTTTTATTTTTTTTTAAATATTCATATAAAATTAAAATTCCAGTTTTAAATTTATAGGTATAATTAAATTATTATCTTTGTTATAATATTAAATTGCTAACTTTGTTATAATATTAAATTGTTAACTTTGTTATAATATGATATGTATTACATGTGCCACCACTCTATAATGAATAACAAATATAGACGTAACTCAACATTAATTCAGAGCCCAGATTTTATCTATAATGTTGAGAAGACAACTTGCAATCTGTGCGAAAGGGAAAGCCATTGTTGGAGAGATCTTTTTCTCACCGCTTCGAATGGTAAGGGTTTCTTGTCTACTTTTGATTTGGTATTCGGGTTTACATAAATCTGCGTGGATGTGTACAAAAAATGTTCAGTAGTTTCGGTTAGCTTTTGGCCTAAGCGGTGCCGACACATGCTCCAATGGGAACCCTACAAACTATGATGTCTATTTTAATAGATCTAAAATCTACCATTATTGTCGCTATGGTCGGTGTTATCCATTCCACGTCATTGTGTATCATTCATTATCATTGTGTATCATTCATTATTATTATAACTGATGCGGTCGTTTGAGAGTTGATCCATTTAAGGTACAAAATCTAGATTCATTAACAATGAGAGTCATGAGGTTTGGCTTTCCATAACAATATTTTAATTATTATTGCATGAACTGAACCCATATATGCTTTGGTGGAATTTACAATCCAAAGATGGAAATATGATTCAAATAATATGGTACGGCAAGAAATCGATTCCTAATCCCTTTATAGATTTCAAGTTTTTAGGTTTTAATTTAAAGGGTATTTATATGTGGATGAAATAAATCCATCTCCATATAATTTTATTTTTTTTTTAAATAAGACTTGGCTACTAAAGTGAAATTTCTGATTTATTGCGAGCTAATGCATTGATCGATTTAATTTGAAGTTTGAACGAAATAATAACGAGGCTAAAGAATGATTTATCTGAAGGACTGTGAGGAGCCATAATATTGATTTGTTGTGAAGATCCTTCCCAAAAGAGGACGTTTTGTGAAGGGTTTTAGTTGGTTCACCAGCGTGATAAAAAAACTGTGGATATATGAAAGAATTATGGATATATGAATGGGAAGGAAAGAGTAATCTACAGGAATGTAGATACAAATATTTGGTGTATGTATTATTGACAAATGACGCTTTTCAGGAAATAAACATGATATAAAACCACAATAATTTTATAATAGCTAAAGTTGAAGAATTTGTATAATGACATAGTAAAATTTATCTTGAATTTGTTAGTTTCACTACACAATGGATCAACATATTGGAGAAAATATTGGTATCATTGTATTTATAGCTAGGTGATTTTTTTCAAAATGTGATACAAAAGCATGAATTAATAAAGTCATTATAAAAAGAGTTATTATTAAAGTAAATGTGTTGTTGATAGTTGAAAGTGAAGTGAAACAATTAAAATGGGAGAATGTAGTGTGTGATGAAATTTGTGATATAAGTGACATAGTTTGGAATATTCATAGTTCTTATGAGACTTGTCATTTAGGTGATGATAATAATTTTGATGTGTCTCTCATCCTATGAGGGTCATAATGAAGATCATAGTGGTATTTATAACTATGAACCTCTTATTGAATATGATGAACTAGGTTGTAATGAAAAGCATACAAAATGAGCTAGTTCTAATTTTTTTTACAAAATGGGCTTTGATGGGAAAGGTTTAGCCAAAAATTACCAAAGTATCAAAAAACCCATACAAATATGTGTAACACCAATAAATGAAGAACTTGATTATGAAGGTCAAAGAATTAATGTAACTATTAGGTTCATGAAAGTGGAAACATTGATAATGAGTGAGTCATCTACTAGTAGTAGTGCAATGAATCAAGTGTAGAAACAAGAACAATATTGCAAATATTGTAGTATAAAAGGACATACACAAGCTATGTGTTGGATCCTCAAAATATTAAAGCCTCATATGCCGGCACACTATGGTTGGATAGAAGTTTATGAATGGAAAAATATTACTTTTCTGTTGAGAGGATTTTACAAAGTCAAATCACGTAATATACAAAAATATCTCTCCTACAAAGTTCAAGAGTTAGCTAGTCCTCGAAAAGTTAGTTGTCATTAAAGAGAACCTAAACACGTCGAGGAAATTGTTGGCATTCTATTGAGTCATTTCTTTGATTCATGAGCATTTTTCTTGTAATGGTTCATGATAAACTAAAACCCATTTTGTAGAAGTAAATACAAGTGATTCAAGTCTTAGTAAAAATCTAAAGGGGAAGTGAGAAGTGATGTCTTGAGATGAGAAAGGCTTATATGATTAGGAATATGAATTGGTAAACAGGAATTATGGTATCTTTCGTAACTAATTTTGAATACCGATTGTACCCAAGTTTAGATATTGTAATTACGTAATGGGTGCATGATCGGTTGTACCAAACATCCCAAAAGTTGTGATCCAAGTCATAATTGCTTTTTTCCATAGGTGTTTTGTAATCCATATTTAGTTATTCCTACATAAATTCATGTGGTAGTATATGTAATCATGTAGCATGTATCTTCTTATGTATATAAATAATGTGACATCAAGTCATGGAATGAACCACTTGAATAGTTAAGGGTGGTAGGTGTACTTGTATGCTAGCTTGTGGAATTAGAGATTGAGTCTTTGATTAAAGGGGGAAATATGAAATGGACTAGTTTATTTTGTTATCCAAAATTTATTGAAGAGGTATTTAATAGATTTGATCCATACATTACAATATCATATATTTATGATAATGGGATAGATAAAAACAATAACCAAACAACCTCTTACAATTATATGAGAAGGACACCTAAGTGGGTTTGCAACTCACATTAAAAATGTAAATCAACACTCCCTAGAAGAATACATTAAAACACTAATGATCTAGAAAATTTCACTGAAATCATACATTTCTCTAATTAACTCATGTTATTTTCTTATATTATAGTAGTCAAAAGCCAAGCTTAGTCTTTTCTATTATTTTGGTAATCTATAAAACATTGCTATGATATCTGAGAGATCAAGTTATTATTTTTTTGAGAGAAATGTGAAGTCATGTGATTATTTTGATTCTAAGTTAGGGTGATGTTATAAATGTTTCTAGTAATGGTGGAAATAATCACTAATTTCCTAAGGTTTAGGTTTAATAAGTTTAGGATCATGTGTAATCCAAATTCACGAGTGAAATACAATACATGGTCGTTATTCTGTCATCGTTGAGGCAAAGTAGTTGTGTAATGTGAGTCAGTTTTCAAATCACATCACCTTTCAGTATAACGAATATGACATATTTCTTTGTTGTGCTTTCATGATTTGAACTTCAAATTACAGTGATTGTTCCTGAAGGAGGGCTTTATAATCTTGCGAGTCCAAATAATTTTTTTTCCATCCAAGAAACCGATGATTTGTTCCTTGTTATACCAAAGGAATCGTGGACATCAGTTGGAGTTCGTTTTGCTAAGTTTGCGAGGGAGTTGTTGTGCCCAAGGACAGTTGATGCACTTTTGCAAATCAAGAGTCATCACCACCTATATGTTTCATATCCGCATTTACTTGAATGATTTGTCTTGTTTTTTGATTGATTTACCTTTACCTATTAATGAAATCACCCAGATGACCTCGTGAAGCCTTGAAACCTTTGCTCGTTGTGTTTTCCTTTTCATGCCTAAGCAATGCGCTATGATTCCACACAGTCAATAGTATAGCTATCAAATTCATATCTAGACCTCATGTAATTGACACTCATTATTATGACAAGTTTCCTTAACTGTCTTGCAAGTTCAACATTCAAGAATTGATCATATAATATGAAAAGGAAGCACATTAAACTTTTGTTGCAGGGGATTTGCTACATTTTTTACTGTTTTAGAAGTTAACTTCAAAATCCATTTTTGACAAAATGGAGATAAATTTTAAAATCGTGAAAGAGGGTTTTGTCAAACACGAGCTAAATTACAATAATTTGTTTTATTTTTGTGATAGGTGTCATATATTGAAAGATTAGAATGACTCTTTACAACTTATTTTTTAGATTTTTTCATTTCCTGTTTTAGTCATGATTGTTGGGTGTGGATTCCGAGGAGATGGAGAATAATTTTCAAAACTTGAGAGAGGTTTATTTCAGGAACAAGATAATGTACAAAAAATACCTTAGTTTTTGTAATATCTGTCATGATTTGAGATATATGATCTAATCTTTGACCCTTATTTTCAATAAATTCGATCCCTATTTCGTAGTAGACAGTTTCTAAATCTAATGTAATTGACTCTATATTTGGGGAAATGGTTGAGCTCCCCCTAAGTCAAAGGATGAGATAATTTTATATATTTTATGAATTTTAGTGTGAAAAGTGTTTGTTGTTTAGGGTTAGAGAAAGAAAACATTTTGTGTTGTACTTTTCCATTTTAAAATTTTCAGTGAATGATCAAGATGGAGATTTGTTTTCTCAGGGATTCATATGTCAGTTTATGATGGTGATGTGTTCTCCTGTGTTGTCATTTCATAAAGAAAATGTTAATTTTTTCTTTGATTAAGATAATCTAAATTCATCCTCAGCTAAATGCTTCAGATGTTGTCAATTTCATAACTCCTTTGCTCACCCCTTTGTAATGAAATTCGAATTAAAACACTAGAAGCATTGCCTACCTTGAACCTATTAAAATATTCCTCATATTTTATCCGCTCACTGAAAAATCATTAGTTTAATATGACTCCATACCCAATGTATTTTCCCTCTACCCTACCATCAAACTATTGAATCTGACTCCCCTTTCATCTTAATACCTAGTCTGAAACCTAAGACAAGCAGTGATATAAGTGGATAAACATTTAGATAAAGAAATCCCTCTTTGAAGTTGGAAGGGCTCGATTTCATTTTCAAAGTAGTTTGTGGTAACCTTTGGGTTCCTCTTCTCAACGGGGAGTAATTACAAAGTGTTAGCATAGTGGCGTCGTTGTCGAGGACCGAAAGGTTCCATCTTCCATGGGAAATAATCCTAAAGATTAGATTTCACTTTTGATGGTAAATAAAAGCCAAACACATGAAGGTTGTACCATTCACTTAGTCATTCCAACCAATGTTACATTCAGATTCAAAGATTCCACTAGAGATTGAACCTTAATTGATAGAGAAATTGAGGGACATTTTAGAAAAACCAGATGTCAAAGCTTCAATTTTTCCAACAAAATCTTATTCATTTTCATTAGATACCTCTTGTCCTTTCCTGAATATGTTAAAATAATTTTCCTTTAATTTTTGTAGTCTAATGATGACCATAAATATGCACTTGATTCTCCCTCTTTTAAAATTGTAAAGGAATCTCCTTTTCCTTGCACTTTTTAACTTGAAAAAGATCCTAATGATGATTATGATCAGTTTTATGAGCCTCAAGCGACCGAAGCCCTTGTCATACCTTCTGTACCAAGTCATATGTCTTCCAAGTTTGAAGATAGAAGTAAACCCCTCAAATTACCTCTTGTTCTCCATGACTTTCCTCCAAAGCATTTCATGTATCTTCTTAAGTTTTATGGATAGCTTGAGAACATCACAGCTGAAAAGCACATCCATTCTTTTGAGTATTTCATAGATTTGTTGGAAACAAAACAAGATGATGTATGTATTAGAGATGTTCCTCAAACATTACAAGGAGAAGTTAAGAAATGGTTTAGAAGTCTCCCATCTAGAAGCATTGTGAATTTCTAGAAGTTTAAGCACACTTTCCTTGCCATATGGGAAGCAAAGAAGAACTCTCTGTAGATATTGGCTCAATATGACAACCCCAAGAAGTCTAGGATAATCCATTCAGGAATTTTCAGCCATATTTAACAAGCTGTAAAACTCAATGCCTGTTATGATAAAACCTCCCCTAAGGTTGGATTTTCTTCATTACCATAATGGGTTAGACATTGAGCTTGCTTATGAGATCAGAGAAAGTAATCCTAGTGCATTGAAGGATATGAAAAAAATACATTGTTGGATTGGAAAAAAATATGTTGACCAAAATTTCCAAGATGAAAGTAGAAAAAAGGGGAGGGTTTAAGGAGGACCCTTCATCTTCATCAGATAAAAGGTTGTTTTCTATGATGAAAGAAATGAAAAATTTTATGATAAAATTAACTTTGGAAAACAAAACTGCTATTAGAGAAAAACAGGAACCCCCTCAAATAAGAAATCCTAATTTCCGAAGACTTGAAGTTCAAATAAGACCTCCTTTACAAGAAAATGTTGCAGAAGAAGAAGAAGTTGTTGACCGAAATTGTTTTGTTGTTGATTCATGTTACCATGAGCTAGAAACCGATTATTTTATATATTCACTTGAAGAAAGTCATGAAGGTGAATTGGCAGATCAACCTGCATAAGACAAAGTTGTTGTTCCAATTTTCATGTTTAATGACATTGAAAATGTAGTTGAATTACCCAATTATGATGAATATAGTAGTGACTATATTGTTTATTTTGAAATTGACTCTTCATAGAGACCAATGGCAAGTTACTAACCATAAATGTTCAGTTTTAGCAACTTAAAGAAAGTCAGCTTATTACATTTTTTAGTTATGAGAGTAATGAAGAACATTGGGAAAGTACTAAATCATGTGAAGGAACTTTTCCCTTGTGTTTTTCTTCATTCCAATTGTTGAAGTTGAATTTTGATAAGATAATAAGTCAGCAATATCACACTTATGTTATTGAACATGAAGAGAATTGTGAAATAATTCAAGGTAGTTGTGTGCCATTATGTTTTTCTTAATTTGAGTTCCTAAAGAAAAAATTTAAAATTATCACTAAAGCAAAGGGTTGTGAATTTATGAAATATCATATAGTCTCATTAGAACACATATACAACAAATTGTAGCAGTCTTCTTAGGTTCCCAATGATCCAATAGTTGGTTATCTGGATTGTTTCTGCAATCAAAGTTCTCATCTCTCGACTAGCTATGAGCTTGAAAACAGGAATGGTGAAGACTTAGTTTGGAAGGCAACATAATTATATTGTCCATTGAGGGCTTCATTACAAAATTCATATGAATATTTGCAACCCTATCGTGACAGCTATCAGTTGAAATTGCATGAAAGAAAGGATGTAGATGCAAGTTTGTACTCATGGCATGTAGACCACCTAGAGAAAAATTGAGATCTATTGGATGAGATGAACTTCAATGTTCATTCATTTGAAGACCCATTTGTAGTTTTTTTGGAGACAGTAAATACTCCCAAGATTTCTAATTTTCTTGAATTTCAATATGTTTATAAATTTTTCAATGAGTTATCAGTAAGAATGTTTATTATTTTAATCGTGAACAAGCACATGCAAAGAAATCAACCAGTGGATAAAGTTGTTTTGTGGTTGCATTACCTTTTTGACTTCAATTGATCAAGAAAATCATAGAGAAACTTAGGGTAGGTAGGTGTAAAATAAGTTCATGGGAATGAGAATTTTTCAACAGTTTTCAATTATTGATTTTCAGTAGTGAGTTTGCAACAGAAGAAATTTGGTTTTCACTTCTAGTTTCAACCTTGGGCCATAATTTTAGTTTGAGTTTGAGTTTGCATTTGGCTTTAGTCGTAGAATAGGTCACAGGGTGCCTGTGTGGTATGGGAATAACCCAATGGTTTGGCAGATGGTATATGGTGTTTCTGGGTGCCTCACATGGAGGATTCCATCCCCATTGGAGCCAATGTTAGTTTCATATGTTATAGTAGTCAAAACCAGAGCTTAGTCTTTTCTATTATTTTGGTAAACTTGTAAAATGTTGTTATGATATATTGGAGATCAAGTTATTATTTTTTTGAGAGAAGTGTGAAATCATGTGATTAATTTGAGTTTGAGTTAGGGTGATATTAAAAATATTTCCAGTAATGGTGGAAATAGTCATTGATTTCATAAGGTTTAGGTTTAATAAGTTTCAGGTCATGTGTAATCCGAAGTCATGAGTGAAAGATAATACCTAGAATGTAGTGGTCTCATGTCAGTTAGTTTTTTTGTTAAATCAAGCATGTGTTATGACATCAACTTTCAATACAATGAATATTAGATCATTCTTTGTTGCGCTTTCATGATTTCAACTTCAAATTATAGTGATTGTTCCTAAAGACAATTTTTGTTATCTTGGGAGTCCAAATATTTTTTTTTCCATCTAAGAAATCAATGATTTGTTCCTTTTTATAATTAAGGCATTCTAGAAATTAGTTCGAGTTCGTTGCAGTAACTCTGCAGGGGAGTTGTTGCGCTTAGGGACAATTGTTGCACTTTTTCAAATCAAGAGTCATTACCACCTCCATGTTTTAGATCCTCCTTTCCTTGAATGATATATATTGTTTGTTGATTGATTTACCTTTACATGTCGAGGAAGGAACCTAGATGACCTCATGAAGCCTTGAATCCTGATCTCACTGTGTTTTCTTTGTTGTACCTGAGCAATGTAGTGTGCTTCGACACAGTGAACAATTTGACCATGAAATTTGTATCTAGAACTCATCTAATTGACTCTAATGATTATAAAAAGTTTCCTTAGGTTTCTTATAGCCTCCAAATTCAATTATTGATCATATAATTTTTGGAATTATGATTCACATATTGTCCTTGATGTCAACTCACTCACAGGTCAGTTTAGTTTTGATGAATGGTAACCCATAGTGTAATAGGTCCATCCAGATGCAACAGGGCATTCATACGGAAGAACAGGAAGATAGAACTAAAGTCTACTAATAAGAATGAAGAAGTTGAAGGTAAAGGATGGTGAAAAGTAGTTTTAAGATGTATACACATGTCCACTTAGTCAAAACAACATATACACACTGGTTCATAGGACAAAAAGAGCGCATACATATACACACACTTTCACAAGAAGAAAAGCGCGTATATGTTGGAAAATCAAGGAAATTCAAGAGGAGACAATAGCAGGGGTCAATACCATGGTATTCACCCACAATATTGAGTGGAGTAACGACTATTTGATCCCGTTCAAGAATACCACGCGTCCTAAGTGGTTTTGGTCTAAGGTATTGAGAAAGGCCTAAAAATATATGAGGAGACGATCATAAGGCAAAGGTGGGAAAGTGAAAGGGTTTCTAAGGAATACTTCTATCTAAAGTATATCTTATGTTATAGGGGCTATATTTGTGATTTGATATAAAATATTTTGTGCACCTTGAATTCAATGTTGGATCAGGATTATGAGACCTGAAATGACCGTTGAATGATATGATACTGGTTGGGATAGATCTGATTATGTACACCTGTCTTATTCTTTAAATGTCATGATCTGGGTTTGTCTGATGTGTGGAATAGCGGAAAAATTATGAGTTAATATTTGCAGATCTATACGTGGGTTTGTCTCGGTAAAAGTGCTTGTACACGCATGTCCTACTCTTCCAAGTAGCATATACAAAGAAAATCCTATTCTTCATATTTGACTGATCTATCTGATTAGTTTTTTCATTTTAATGTTGTTTGTCAATGAATTCTTCTTAGATCTAAAATTGAATGCATAAGGATATTGATATCCGATTGATTGATTGTATAAGTGAGAAGGGTGATCTCTATTACTGCTTGTGTAAAGCTCTGTAAATTGGCAGTATATGTTCATTATATGGCTGGCTAGTACAAACTTGATTCAGAAGTTTTATGTCTCATTAGTTTTCAAGGTATACGTTGGATTGATTATAGGAAGTAGCGTATACAGATAAGTTGGGTTCAGGAAAGTAGTGTATATGTTCTGACGCATGATTTTTGAGGTTGCAACTAGTTTTGAATGATAATGCAGGTTTCTGGGTTCAGTATAGTGTTCTGGTGACAGTGATCTGATTATTCAGATAAACTAATTATTGGTTAATGCAGTTTGAAAGTTCTCATGGGCATAGTAGGAAAATTTATGAAATGTGATCCCTTGAAGAAGAAATAAGGTCGTAGCCTTCTGTAGGTCGCCCCCTATGTAGTAGTAAACACATTAGCTAGTACAACAAGTAGGGGGTGGTAGCTACCTTCCAGTAGAAGCTAGAAAATGAGAGAAGGTTGTAGCCTTCTGCAGGTGGGTGCCTACGTACGGGTATGAATCTGTAGCAGTACAAGATTGTAAACATATTTTATTATTATTAAAAGAAGATAGAGATGACAACAGCAAGTGGTTTTCACTCACATTGGGTTTCCACCTTAAATCTTGGTGTTCATGTGTGTTGCTTTTGTGTGATGGTTTATTCTGTTTTTACTGCATTGTTTAATAAGTTACTAATGCACTGGTTATATATCAACACAAGACAAATTAACTAAATCACAAATTCTCTGGGTATATGCTAGTTTCACTAATCAGAGTAGCGTGTACATGCTACTTCACTTCACAGAAGTAGTGTATATAAATTTGTTTGGGAAATGAAAAATTATTGATATGATAATATTGATTCACCCCCCATCTCAGTATTCTTTCCAACAATTGGAATCAGAGCAGGTCCTTTAGAAGAAGCTTGATCGCTTGAAGGAAGATCTTTCAAGATGAATAATCATGAAGAAATGGGATCCATTAGACCACCAATCTTGAATTGGACCAACTTAGTATATTCGAAAATAAGAACCAGATCTTATCTACAATCACTTGGAGTTGATGTTTGGGAAAATGTGGAAGGAGGATATCAATTTCCAACAACAATTCCTATAGACTCTACAGGTAAGAAGTTATACAAAACAAATGCCAAAGCTATCAATATGTTATTGGGAAGTTTGTGAGAATTAGAATTTGTCAAAGTCATGCAACTCAAGACAACCAAAGATATATGGGACATAATCATTCATAGTTATGAAGGAGAGTCTTAGGTAAAACGTGCTAACCTTTAAACTCTCAGAATTCAGTATGAAACTCTTAATATGTATAGTGATGAGAGTGTTTCTAGTTACTTTTTATGTATAGATGAGATTGTTAATTGTATGAAGAATCTGGGTGAAGAGATAAAGGAAACTACTTTAGTTCAGAAAATTTTGAGATCTTTGTCTTCTAAATTTGAGTCAAAAGTGTTTGCCATAGAAGAAAATAGGATCTACAAACTATTATTGTGACTCAACTACATGGAATCCTAACTACCTTTGAAATGAGAAAAGGAGGTCCATTAGATATGAGAGAAGCTTCTTTTAAAGCATCGCCAAAGGGAAAAGAAAAGGAAAAGCACAATGAATCAAAACACATTTCGGAAGAAGAAGATGAGGTAAATTTTGTCAGGAATCTTAAACAGGGTTCGAGAAGATTTGTAGGTAAGCTACCTTTCAAATTATTTGCTTGTGGTAAAGTCAACCATTATGCTGCCAACTGTCCTCATAAAGATAAATATGAAAAAGGAAAGGAATATGCAAAGGAAATAGAAAACAATTTGTGAATAGAAGGAGTTACTATACACATGAAAATAGTAATGGCTTATCCAATAGTGATGAACATGAAACTGACCAAGATTATAGACTACTCATGGCTTATGAAAATGATAATTTTATTGGATGCATTAGAAGAGGAAGACTTTCTTAAAGAAATCACTAAACTCAAAATTTGTTTAGAAGAAAAGAATATGATCATTGATACGTTGACACACCAACTCATTGAAAGAGAAAAACACAATGAAAATCTAGAATGTGAGATTGTGGGTTTAAGAAGAGAACCTGAGAAGACAAAATCTCTTAATCTTAGATTTTCTAAAGGATCTGGAACTTTAAATGAAATCATCAAAGTTCATTGTTCTCCTCGAATAAAGACAGGTCTTGGATATACTGAAGAATCATCTGAATCATAGAAGTTGTAAGCCTCCATCAGAAGCTATATTGATGCATGAAAGATGAGTGAATAGTATGTCAATCATCAACAAATGCCTAAAATTGCTCATCAGGTAAATCAAGGCCAATTTACTCCAAGGACGAATATTAGTAGAAGCTTCAACCAACAGGTAAACAATGCCAGAATATTCTATGATCGCATAAACTTCTTTACTGTGCAATGTTTTTCATGTCATAACTTTGGGAATTAGGCTACTCAATGTGTTTCTTACAAAACCATCATGACTAGAGAAGCACGAAATCGAAGGAGTGTAAGAGGAATCAAGAAAAGTTCCTATAATAACTTTTCTCCTCTTGAAAATGAAGTAGAATGTTTGATTTGTAACAACTTTGGTCATGAAGAATCTGAATGCAGGAGAAAATTTCGTCCATCACTTCAAAATGAGAAAACATCATTAAATTCCAAGATATGGAGAAAGAAGGAATCTCAATCCGAAAAATGTGGCATAGCTCTATATGCAGAAGGACACGAAAATCAGTGGTACATCGACAGTGGATGTTCCAAACACATGACAGGTGACAAAGAGAAACTTCATTCATATAATGATTTAGAAAGGAAAATGAATGTCTCATTTGGAAATAAAACTCCAGCTATCATTAAAGGTAAAGGTTTTGTATTCTTGAGAGAAAAGGTTATAGCTAGAAATGTCATGTATGTAGATGGTTTAAAGAATAACCTGTTGAGTGTCAGTTAAATGTGTGATCAAGGAAATGAAATTGTGTTTCAATCAAACAGATGTGTGGTTTGTGAGCTTGATACAGGAAAGACCGTGATCAAAGGAACAAGAGATCCAAAAAACTTATACATACTCAAAGGAGGAAAACAACAATTCTGTCTAAACAAAACAAATGAAAACGGGCTATGGCATAGAAGATTGGGACATGTAAGCTTTTCTCAAATAAGAAAAGCATGCAGGCTCAAGGAAGTTTGTGATCTTCCAGATATCAGCATCCTAGAAAATACCATATGCAAACCATGTTAAGTCAGTAAGAAAACTAGAGTTCACTTGAATGAAAAAGAAGGATAAGCACATATTGAACTCATCCATACTGATTTATGTGGACCAACAAGGAGAAAGTCACCTCGTGGAGAAGAATATTGTATTTCATTTATTGATGATTTTTTGAAGATGTGTTGGATAGGTCTACTAAAGGATAAAGATGAAGCATTTGAAAAGTTTAAAGCCTTCAAAGCTTTAGTTTAAAATGAATCAGATCAAAAAATCAAATTTCTCATATTTGATTGCGAGGGAGAATTCATATTAGATAAATTTTTTGACTCTTGTGAACAACATGGAATAAAGAGGAAATTCTCCATCGCAAGAACTCCTTAGAAAAATGGCGTGGTGGAAAGATTGAACATAACAATTCAACAAATGGCTTGAGAAAATATTGATGAATCTGGAACTCCTACAACCTTCTGGGGTGAAGCTGCATTTGTTGCCATGACTATACTGAACGCAGAAAATTTTCGCATAAATAGCAATCAAACTCAATATGAACTTTGCTAAGGTAACCCTCCTAATGTAAAACACTTTAGAGTGTTTGGAAGGAAATGTTTCATCAAAAGGGCTGATGAAAAACTTCGTAAGTTCAAACCCAAAGCAGACCAAGGAATTCTTCTTAGTTATTCATTTAGAAGTAAAGGATACAAATGTTATAATAAAACCTTATAAAATTGTTGAAAGCATTGATGTTGTAATTGATAAAGCATTCAGATATCTAGAACAAATGAAATCAACAAAGGAATATGATAGTGAGGAAGATGGGTAATGCTTTCCCGCATCAAATGAAAATGATATAGAAGAAGAAACCAATGAAGCACCAAAAGGAGACACAATAGACAAGGAAAAGACTTCATCCAAGTATGTTCAGAAGAATTATCCTGAATCTAAAATTCTAGGAGAAAAGGGGGCTGGTGTATGGACAAGAAGAACTCCCCTTTCCAAAGCCTTAGACATTACCTTTGGCAATTTCGTTAACCATAAAAAATCAAATGAACAACCACCAAGATGTCTTGCCCAACATTCAGCTTGGAATAAGTGTCGCATCAACCATGGTTATTGTTTTTTTCTTTATTAACTTTTATTACATGGAATTTACACCAAGGTTGTTACAAAACCTTCCCCCTTTGAGGACACTATCGTTGGTGTTAGACCTCAACAAAACTACTGAAAACAAAAGATACTTCCCATGGAGCTTTATAGCATAGCTCGATGCAGTATTTACAATGATCACCCTGCTAAAAGCAAACTAACATAAAAACATAATAACACAACATCAAAAGGATGTGACATTCATAATGCTTAGTGGAGTTTTATAACATAGCTCATGGCGCTATTTACATCCATATACATATGTACATATAGCAATATCACCAAAACATATACCAAAAAATATACCAAGAAATATACCCAAAACATCATACCAAAATTGCTTCGCCTCAACTGACAAACAAGGAAGGATACATATCCCGCATATGATCTGCCATCTCCCATGTAGCTTCATCGGCATAAAATGTCTTCCACTGCACTTTAACTTGCTTGATTACTAGGTTTCGGAGCATGAGAAACTTTTTCTGCAATATACATTGGGGCTCTAGCTGGAATTATCCATCTGGTTCCACCTGCAATACAAACTACTAAATCACATGATTAACATCTTTAACATACTTCTTAAGCAATGATACATGGAAAAAATCATGGACTTTCACTATCAGAGGTAGTGCATGTAGATAGGTTACTCGCAGAATCCTCTCAATGATATTGAAGGGTCCACAAAACCATGGTTCCATCTTGGCACATGATCCAATCCGCAAGGATCTCTTTTTCAGTTTGATGCACAAGTACACCTATTCCCCAACCTAGAACTCCTTCAATAACCTGTTCCTATCTGAATATATTTTATACCTATCCTGTGTTGCCTTTATATTTTTCTTTATAAAATTCATTTCTTGTTTCATGTCTTCCAACATATCTGGTTCAATCAATACCATACTAACCGAATCACTCCAACTTATGGGAGTATTGCAACTTTTTCCATACAATCCATCAAAAGGACTCACCCTCAATAACTCTTGGTAACATTATTGTATGAAAACTCTACCAAAGGAAGATACTCTTCTCACTTCCGATGTTGATGCATCGCATACATCCTCAACATGTCCTCCAATATTCTATTGACCCTCTCTGTCTTTCCATCTATTTGTGGATGATAAGATATACTAAATACCAACTCTATGCCCAAACCTACAAATATCTCCTTCCAAAACTTGGAATTGAACTTTGCATCCTTGTTTCACACAATGTTCCTTGGAACACCATGCAATATGACTACATCTTTGATGAATAGTTGTGTGACATCGCTAGTTGAGAATGTATACTTCACTAGATTGAAATGTGCAACCTTTGTCAACTTGTCCACAACAACCATGATGGAATCATGTTGTTTCACTTTCTTCGGAAAACCTGTAATGAAGTCCATGGAAATGGCCTCCCATCTCCACTCTGGAATCACAATCGATTATCGCAGTCCACCTGGGTTCTTACACCATGCCATCATACACTTACAATCAAATCACCTAACAATGAACTCTGCTACATCCCTCTAAATTTAACCAATAGTAAAATATCTTCACCCTTGTCAATGTCTTCTGGTAGCCTAGGTGACTTGAGTAAGGTTTCACATGAAACTATCTCAAGGTCACCTTCTTGAGCTCACTACTATCCGACACATATATGATGTCTTTGAATTTGACCAATCCATCCAATGTAAGATAATAATACATACCATGTGCACCTGCACCTCTACTTGTGCATGTACCTCTACTACCACATGTATATGTACCATCACTTATACTTGTACTTGCACCTATCCTTATACATATACCATCACATGTACCTGTACCTATGCCTGTACTACTACATGTACCTATACATATACCATCACCTATACTTGTACCTGTACTACTACCTATACCTGTACGAATACTCTGGTGTAACATGTGCACAATATCCATATATCTCACAACCTACTGACTTGCCCGCAAGATCCTATCATGTAGATCTATCCCATAGGATCTCATAGCTACCAAGTGATTTACTTGTACCTACCTGTTGAGAGCATCTACCACCCTGTTCTCTTTACCTTTGATGTACATGATCTCATAATCAAAATCACTGGTCGTGGCCAACTATTTAGCCTTCCTAGCATTTAGATTCATCTGGTCAAACAAATACCTCAACCTAATATGATCACTCATAAGTAAAAACCTCATGCCAAGAAGATATTGTGTCCATATCCTCAATGCATGTATGATCACTGCTAAGTCAAGATCATGTGTCGGGTAGTTCTGCTCATCCTCATTTAGTTTTAGTGACTCGTAACATACTATTTGTCCATCTTGCATAAGGAATCCACCAAGTCCTCTCTTGCAAGCATCTTTGTATACTAAAAAAACTTTGTTCAAATTTTCCATTTGTAGCACTACTGCATGTGTCAAGAACTACTTAAACTATTCAAATGTAGCATCACACTCATTTTTACATTCTAACTTCTTATCTTTCCTCTACAATTATGTGATAGCATAAGAAATTTGTGATAAGTTCCCGATGAACATCCTTTAATAGCCTACCATGCCCATGAAATATCTCACCTCATCCACAGTCTTAGGAGTTGCCCCCTCCATGATGGCTCTTATCTTTTCTGGATCTAGTGCAATGCCTTCCTTGGAGAATGTATGCCCCAAGTAGTGCTCCTTAGTTTGAAAGAAACTACACTTTTTGAGATTCACATACAACTAATGCTCTCTTAACAACTTCAACACTGTTGCCAAATGCTTGACATGATATTCCTCATTTTTAGAATATACCAATATATCATCAACGAACATAATAACAGATTTATCCAAATAAGAATGCAACACACTATTCATCGAGAACATAAATGTAGTTGGAGTATTGGTTAAGCCAAATGAAATAACAACAAACTCATAATTCCCATACTTGGTCCTAAATGTAGTCTTGTAAATTTCCTCCTCTTTGATGCATACCTAATGGTATTCCAATATCAAGCCAATCTTGGAGAACATGATTTCTCCCTTCAACTGATCAAACAAGTCCTCAATCCTTACCAACGCGTACTTATTCTTGATGTTCACTTTATTCGACTGCCTGTAATCAATGCATAATCTAATAGTTACATCATTCTTCTTCACAAACAAGACTAGTGCACCCCAATGTGATACACTTGGCCTAATATATCTATTGTCCAACATCTCCTTCAATTGCTGCTTTAACTCAACAAACATAGGTGTGCTCATCTTGTAAGGTGCTTTTGATGTTGGAGTTTCCCCTGGCACTAACTCAATAGAGAAGTCTACCCCCCTCTGATGTGGAAACTCTGTAATGTCCTCAGGAAATACATCTTGAAACCGCTGCAAAACTTGGTACCTACTCAACACATATGCATCCTCAACCTCCTTACCATTATCACTAGAAATTTATACTACAAATAACATACACCCTTTCCTGGGGCTACTCTTTACTTGCATAGATGTCACCATTCTAAGTGATGTGGATTTCTTCTTGCCCTGGAAGATTATTGGTTCCCCATTGTCATCAACACACTCAATAGCTTTATCATGATAGTCTACCTTGGTTCTATGAAGGTAAAACCAATCCATGCCCAACAACATACTATATAATCCCAACAATAATACATTCAAATCTATTGTAATAGGTATACCATTTAAATCAAATGCATAAGCTCTTACCCAATTATGAACTCACTTCTTTGTACTCGTAGCCAACTATACTAACCAAGACTCTGCATGAAATTCCTTACTCAAATTACACTTATCCAAGTGAGGTCTAACATAGCTATAATTATATCCAGGGTTAATCAAAAGAGAAATAACTTGATCACAAAGCTTACCATCCATCTCAATGATAGATTCCTGGTGTTCTCTTTTACTTTTTTCCATTGCTACATAGATAAGAGGAATGCTCTGCCCAACATCCTCAATATTTTGCGCCTCCTGTGCATTGTATATGAGGCCTACCACCATGATTTTTTGGACAATATCTCTTAAGGTGTTCCTTGCCACATGTCTAATACTCCCACTGACCAGTGCCAACACCTCTATGATGCTATTGCGACTCATGTCCCTGTCTAGCTACATTAAACTTCTTGTGTTGTGCCACATTATCTTTCTCATCTGCCTTCTGAGGTCTTGTCCTCTTAAGCTTCCATTTACCTTTACCTTTTTCTTTTCACTTACATCCTTGCTGAGATTCATTCTTACACATGCTTCAATTTCCCAATAAATTTCTCAAGGGGCTGAGGCTCATCATACTCGATCTAACCTCTAAATGCTAATGGAAAACCACTGACACATCATTGAAATTTAGCCTTCTTATTAGTAAGATATGATATATACCTCAATAGCTCTAGAAACTTAGTCGTGTACTCTTCATCCATCATTGATCCCTTATTTAGCTCATATAATTCTTTGGCCTTACTGTCGTAGTACCTTTTTGACAAGTACTTAGTCCTGAAAATATTCTTGAAATTCTAAAAAATCAAATCATTTATCATGACGTCTCTGACCCACTTAACATCTTACCACCAAATGTATTCCAAATCAAAAGAATGTCCCACACCACATTGCCCATCTGGTCCATAGGGATATTCTATGTAGTCTACCACCTTGCTAGCCATTTTATCTCTTTCTTGTGATGCATAATATGTCAGATAAACCAAATCACAATAAATCAATGTACCGTGGCATAATTCGGGCAGGATACCTTGTTCACAAGATCAACAAATCAGCGTGATACATGTATAACATAATCATAACAACATATATCCATATAACAAGTAAGTGCATTAATGCATAAGGATCATTCTAATTAGGGTCTAGTCATTAATGCAAGGCCATATTAACAATGGATACTATGACCTCATGCATGAAAACAACCATTACTCCATTATACACATTGTCATATGCAACCATCAACATGCATAAGCAATGCATAATCACCTACACATACGCATGAACACATGTAGTCGAGCATAAGAGATCAATAGTTTTAACCAACCTACAAGACTGATATATGTAATCAAACAACCAAGAATTCAGCTTAACATACAAGGATGTGATTAAGTTGCATATAATGATGTAACTAATCATATACTGTTGATGATACATTCCACAAAATCAACATCAAGCTCCTCATGATAACCTTACTACAATAATGATCAACATGATGGAATGCAACAAGCACATGGATGCAAGTGTAAGAGACATACATGCAACTAACATGCATGCATGACCAACACACATCGCCCATCCAGTTCGAGCGGTGAACCATGCTCTGATACCACTCTGTAACACCCTCCTCCCACATCTACCCAAGTAACCATGCCAACCAGGTAAACATGCGACAAGAGGCAACTATGATTTGATTCAACCTCCCACGTAACCTTAACGATGTAGAATCGACATAACTCATTAACCAACCCCACATCAACAATGGAACCCTCAAGAGACATGTCGTCCACTCAGGCATCATATTTATGGATCCCACTATTGTTTTGGACATATTAGGCCTTAGTCACTCCCATGCTATAGGTATTAGAGTGTCCAGAAACCCAAAGTCGCTCTCACAAGCTTGCCTGCCAGTGACCACAGACTAAACTTTTAAGTGCTATGCCAGCGACTCCAGGATTTTAGCCACTTTTTCAAGCCTAGATCCCAAGTCACTACCCAGAATGGAATGATAGTTCATGAGCAGTAAAATAATAGTGAAAAAATGATTTAAAATAAATAAGTTGAACAAGACCTTAATCAGACCCCTACTAGCCATGGAGGCATTTTTTCAAACATACCATCAACATATAACTTGCAGGTGTAAACAACAAAATTAAGCGTAGGGATATCATACTTATCTGATAATTACTATGAACCTTTGTTCCCTCATGTCATTTGCTTCATTATCATCTATCAGGCCATAGATACATTATCTGTTTATTTACAAGTAAAAACATTATGAAATACATACAAAGTTGTGATCATAAAACATATATATAACCAGCATAATAGGGATGAAAATATGATAAGAATATCAACCACAAAATCCACATATACATTAGTACATTTACACATGAAAATCAAGGGAATGAATTTCTCATTAATGAATGTAACAAACCAACCGGAGATGGGACTACAATGTTCCATCTGACCATAGAATGGACGAGTCAAATCTCTCTTCAGTCATTCACCCCCATGCCATATTCCAAGCATGAATGTGGGACTCAAACCAAAAGAATCAACCAGGGCATATTGAGGCTAAACCAACTCACCCTCATTAAAAGAAACTGGGCTTTACCATAATCTATCCTAATCACTAGGCTAACACAATGAACACATCGTAACAAGCTTTATTGCGATCTCCACCCAATCACTAGGCTAAACAGGCATGGATGCCACCCAATTTCTCCACCTGCACCTTGAGGAATTTTCCTATCTCCTAGTTTCTTAGGATTTACCACAATCCAAACTTGGATAACTAGTCCCTAAACTAAGACCCACTCTCCACGCTTTACCGCATATCCAAACCCCGGACTACTAGGCCCAACGAAGAGAAAACCACCTCTTGGCTTTACCGTATATCCTTCCATTCACCAGCAAGGATTCCTAGGCCCATCGAGACAACACAATCATGGCTTTACCGCAATGCACAAACTAGTTCAAGGGTCACTAGGCCAATGGCTTTACGGTGATCCACAGTCCAGTTCAGGGACCGCTAGGACATATGCTCTATCATTCGGAGATCCACCCCACTTAGCCTTGAATCCATCCGACAATCCAACTCAACCAAAACATGAGAACCCCATCACATTATGGTTATCCAGAAATATCAAGGCTAGGCTGAAAACACTATCACACTTGGCAAAACCCATGCCACAACAACAAAATAACTGCATGCAATGCCATGCATGTCAAATCTAGCAAGTAAAATACACATGTAAGTCAATACCTGCAATGAATCATGTTGTAGCTGCTTGATCTTGCCTTTTTCTTCTTGAATTTTTCTTCCTCTGACCTTGTTTGTCTTTTTTGCTCCGATGCGAAAATGCTCCGAGAAAACTCTAAGTGTGCATGAGTGTGAGAGAGAGAGCGAGAGAGAATGATGAGAGAGCTGTAAAACTCAAGTGACAAAAAGTTACAAACTGATACTCATAAACCTTTTTATGAATGAGGCTTTTATTTCCTTCATTTTTCGCTATTTTCCTTCAGTTTACTCTTCACATGCTACCTGTGACCTTTCACTTCCTTCCCTCCTATTTTCCATTATTTTCCAAAATAAATGTGTCAAAAATGTCATTTTGTTTTTCTAAAGCCTCAACCATTGCCAATTTCCTTAGCCATAAACAATCAAATGAATACCCACTAGGATACTTGCCCAAAATTCATCTTGGAAAAAGTTTCTCATGAACCATGGTTATTGTTTTTGCCTTTATTAACTTTTATTACATGGAATTTTCACCAAAATTGTTACAATGTCAAAATTCTCATTAACTAATAAACAAACAAATTTTTTAATTAATTTATAACATTTCTTAATCTCTGAAATTTGTTTTAAAGTATACTTTTGCGATTTCTTATAAAGTAAAAAATTTGATGTTTATAAAGTAAAAAATTTGATGTTTAATGTTTCTGGATGCCCATTAACTTTTATGAACCATTTCATTTATGTAAATACAGTGACAGTAATACAATATTGATATTTTAAAAAGAAACTAAATAATTGAGCTAATTCACCTCTAATTTTTATATTAAATTTGCATGGCAAAACATCAAAGATTGTACTTTTCAATTAATTTCAATTATTTCCATGTTTTGGGACACCAATAGTGAGATGAATGTACAGTAGTATATCAAGCAACAATAAGGGTGGTCAATCTGGTGTAAAAGCCACCTGATTTGCCATATTCATTTATGGGAATCAACGCTTTCGAAATGAAGTTTAGGCAGCTACGGGGCCCTTCGAGATTCGGTGACGTTACGTACATTTGATCTCCTAACGACTAAAGGCATATTCAGTACATTCAATGATATTCTTTTATCAAGAAGACCATCAATGATTGAAACATTTTGGGCAATGTAATTTAAGACCGTCACTGATGCAGACTTACATTGAGCAACCACTCCGCGTGCAGAAGTCCATCTTTGTCGACGGTTCTTTATCTAAAGTAGGATTTTGGATTCTATTAGATCATGGATTGATATTTGCTAAAATCTAAAAGTTTATCTCATTTAATAAAATCTGAAGAGTATAAATGAAGTGATTAAAATAACAATGTTAAAACTACAAATTTCCATTGGTCAACAAATGATTTATTTAACCTTTACCCTACATGCTATAACCTTCAGAAGCATGAACATCATATAGTATGTTGCTCTTGATGAGGCACCCATAAAATCTTAACTGTTCAACAAGGAGGATTGCCCCATTTATAGGTTTCTTGTAGTGTTTCCCTTCATTCCATGTATTTGTGCATCATTCAATTTTATTGACATTTTAATTGTACGGGAAGAATTTGCCAATCTATGTTAGTTTTCGTTATGTGAAATGGAATTTTATTAAAAATTTGGATTAACTTGTAAAAAAAATTGGTGTTCAAAAAGTGACAAGAGAATCCTAAGGAATAGGCTCACTCAAAAATGCACATGCAATCCTTTCGATTATATATCTAATCCATTCAAAGTTTCTAAAAAATGCAAATACAATCCTTTCTATTATATAGTTAACCCATTCAATGTTTTTCAGGGTGTACATGTGAAATCAAAGTAATTTTTTTTGCGTGTGATTATCATGAAAACATTATTCTTAGAGTTTTTTGTTTTGTTTTGTTTTGTTTTGTTTCTTACACCATGAAAACATTATTCTTAGAGTTTTTTGTTTTTTTTTGTTTTGTTTTGTTTCTTTTTTTTTCCTCAGATAAGTTTATTTAGAATTATTTTTTTTTCTCTTTACTTATATATATTATATTTTATATATATATATATATCATTTAATTGGGTTTATCTTGGGTAGTTGGGATGAATGATTAGGATTCTTCTTATAAATGATATCAAGAACTTGATGTAATGCACAATGATATATGTATTTCTCATATAGAATTCATGGATATTTATATGTCTTAAAATATAAAAATATTGGTATTCAAATGTAGTATATAAATCATATTATCATGGACAAAAATTACTAAATTTAGAAAGTCCCAATTCCTAAACAGGAGTAGCCAATATCAAACTTGATAATGCCTTTGAATAATTGAGAATCCTAATATGAGATTTAGAAATAGCATAACTCCGTCATGCTTATTAGCAACTACATCACCTCAAATTTTTGTACTAGTAATTCCTAAGGATGATTATTTCACATTTCTAAATACATGTCTACATTCCATGAATGTGTATAGGACATAAATTTGATAGAATCTAGGGGAGAGAACTACAAATTTCAAAACAGGATTCTATTGCCTTGTTAGCTAACCTTATAACTAGTTTGCATTGAAAAGTATGCACATGCCAAGCAATTATAGAGTACTAGAAAATTTAGTTTATGATTTTTTTCACCAAATTCCATATAATGATACACAAGCACCATTATATTTTCTTAGAAAATTATAGGCTATTTTTTGTTTAAGTCACAATGTCAAGTACTTTGATATTGATGAATTGTAGGAGGTATTTATTACTTTATACCAGGAGGAGTGGCCTTTTAAATGATGGTGCAGGAAGGGTTGAGCCTTCAATATATGCAAGAAAATTTAGCTAGGTGAAATCACATGAGAAAATGCAGAAATTTAATCCTAATTTGGGTCATCTTCGTTGATTCTTGAGTTTTAGAAAAACTTGTTATGTTCAAATGGAGGCCCTTATACCTGATACTTCCATTGATGAGGTTACTATGAAATCACTTTTTTTAGATTTCATTAATATAACACACAAATGACTAGTTTTATATCATTTATTTTGTCTTTTTTTTGTTTGATCTAATTATTTATTGTGTTCCAATGCCATAATCAATAGTACTTCTATGTTACCTGTAAATGCATCAAATGACAATTTTGCAACATTGATACAACAATTGTATTTTCTTGCTTCATTGCCATACCCCACATATAGGTGTTGTGAAACTATAATTTATCAAAAAATATAATAAGGGATGGAGAGGTGGTTCTGAGAATGTTGAAAAATTGCATATGTGATTGAATTGAAATAAATTTCTCAAAATAAAAAAGTTAAAACTAGTGGCAGTCCCTCACTTTTTTATGTAGATAGAATTTATGAATCTTCACAACTGACAACGATTTTTTCAGAACATATGTATGGATGTATAGATGTATGTATGCATGCATGCAATTTATATATTTGTTTGTAATCAAACTATTCAAATTTCAGTTTTTTTTATAAATATTATATAAGCACAAATATGAGAATAAAACTCACCACAAGTAACTTCCTCTAGATGTAATATGTCTCTTCAATAACTTTATTTTATAATATTTATAACCAACCTTTATAGTCACTCAACCGCTTTTGAAATTTATAAGCAACGCCTATTTGATTTCTAGAAACGTACTTCAACTTTTTCATTGATTACTAATTATATAAAACATTATAAGAAATAAAAACCAAAATATATTTTTTTCTTAATATTGTTAGCCCATATAAATTTTATGTGATCATCTTATTTATCTTACTAACAATATCTTCTATGAATATAGTATGCTTGTATTCTTACAATTTTCACATTGCCTTATAAAAATGTTCAATAGTCATACAATTTTTAGATAGCTAATATGTCTTTCCAAAATGATTTACTATAATTCCTTGATTCATAGGAATATGTATTAGTTCATAGAATGTTTTGCATCAAGTATTATGGTGGTCACATTAAAAAGAAATATATATCTAGTTCACATTGTAAACATACTATGCATATTAACATATTGAATACAAAATAGATTTGTATTCCATCTAAAATTGTAGATATCATCCATTCCCAAAATAGGT
The DNA here is from genome assembly GCA_000404065.3 of Pinus taeda. Classification (NCBI taxonomy): domain Eukaryota; kingdom Viridiplantae; phylum Streptophyta; class Pinopsida; order Pinales; family Pinaceae; genus Pinus; species Pinus taeda. The sequence goes on from APFE030930830.1 coordinate 108,991, forward strand.
TGGATCCAATGGTGGAAACTAAGGAGTTTTTCACCATTAGGAAAGGTTCAATTCCTAATGGGGCTTAAGTTAGAGCAATGGGGGCACATTGAAGTAGTGGTAAACTATGTGGGTGTACCTAGAGAGACCCTATTAAATGGTTTCATGACTTTTGGACACATAAGTGGATCAAAGAATTGCCCCCCGCCCCCTCCTCCAAACCTCCCCTCCCTCCCAACACAATGTCCTTCTTTTTAAATAGATGAAATGGGTTTGATTTAATGGTGGAAAGTGAGAAGTTTCTCACCAATGCAAAAGGTTCAATTCTCATGAGGTCTGAACTTGAATCCATGAGTGTACCTTGAGGTAGTGTTCAAATAGGTGATTACATCTAGAGAAATGATATTAAATGACTTCATGACCGTGTATAAATAAATAGATGAATGTCCACCCCCATTTCCTTCTTTTCTTCCCTCATGGGGGAAGCTTGATTGGTGATCAAAGTGTTATGAAGCCCTTTTCAAGTTTGAGGTTCCATGTTCAAATCAACCCAAATTAACTATGTGGAATGTGTAAGGGTGCATATGGGTTCACAAAGACGTTATAATAGTAGTGGTTGGAATTGGCCAGATGTCATACAAGTACAAGCCCAACCCAATTCTTGATTCTTTTAAATACAAAAAAAAAAAGCATTATAGATATCATCCACAACAAACCAATGATGCCACGTAATAAAGCTTGATATAATGAAGGTGATTAACTAAATACTTATCTTAAATCTAGATCAAATCATAGGAATAAGTGTCTCTTATGTTAAATGTCATTATAGTTAATAGCCATGTAAACTAACTTCATTAAATAGTTCACAAGATTTGTTCAAACATGACAACATATCTAAAACATGATCACCTTGAAGCTATTAAATGGTTTCTTAAATAAATTTTAGAGATGAAACAAGAAATATAAATATAAGAAGAAATAATTACTATGAAAAATAACCATAGATTTTGGGGTTTATATGTGCCTTACTTTAAACGTGAGAGTGTTATGTGTCTTAGATATGTGTTGACCACCCAATAATGTTAGGTCCCTATAACACTAGCATTGTTATTAGTGTATCCCCCTTATTGTTATTGTTGTGCCTATGTAGTCCCCATATTTTTATTATTGCGCCCCATAGAAGCCCATTATTTTTACTATTGTGCCGTTACATTATTATTATCAAGTCGACTCTTATTATATTATGACCCCTTAGACTCCTATATATAGAAAGGGGGTTTTGTCGTTTGAATCATCCAAGAATTGTTCATTTGTGTAATTTAAAGGAGGTTTCCCCCTCAAAGAGGCTTTTTTTGGAGTCGTTGTTTTATCTCTTATTCTATTTTGTGAGTTGGTTGCATAACATTTGGTATTAGAGATTTGGATTCTAGGGTTTTGCTGCTTCAAATAGGCCATTATGGAATATTAGCTATAAATGTTTTTCTATGACACTTTAGAAGCTAAAATTAAAACCCATGTGAGTTGAAATCTTGGTGAACCTTGTGTAAAAATTTCATATATTCTCTCACTACATTTTCGGAGATATGATCTAAGGAAGTTAGGGTTTTTGTAGGCTCCCGAATTCCATCTCAAACAGGTGACCTTTGGAAACATGACTTAACTTTATCTCTGAGCATCAGATTCATATTTCGTAAATATTGGAAGAGATAAAGAAAAATTTTGTTTTTTGGGTATTGTTTTCAAAGTGAAAGGTCAAAACACTGACATATGGAACTTCTTACAAGTTAGCTCCACTGAACTAGTATATAATTAGGTCATCTTGGGAGAAGTGACATAACGCTTTCTTAGAAAATCCAATCCTGATCAAACTTGCAACGTTAGCAAGAGGACCTAGAGGGTTACCAAAGTACATAATTTCAGACCTTGGAGATCTAAAATTTTAGAGATACATCAAATTCAGTATCGAGTTCCTACAAAGAAGAAAAAAATGGTTTGTAGTATTTTTAAAAATTTCATAAGTTTTGTTTGAAAAATTAGTTTGAAGTGATTCAAAGGGAATAGTGAAGCATAATTATCATTAGTTTATCTCCTGAAGAAAGAAAATGGAAACACCTAGTAAGCAACCCAAAATATCTACTATGACTCATGAAGAAGAGGAAGAAATGCAACATGATATAGTAAACTTACGAGACCAAGTGCAACAAATTTCACTCTCACAAAAGGTAACATAAGCTAAGATGGATGGTTTGAAAAATGGAATGTAAGATAGGATGGATGGTTTGAAGAATGACATTAATGAACCAAAAGGTGACATTGAAGAGTTGAAGAAGACATGGAAAGTTTGAAGGGAGGTTTGGAAAAGTTGTTACAAGAAATGCTTCCTAATTGCGAAAAGGTACTATAGGAAACTCATGATGAGAACAAAAGAAATGTTAATCATTATTTCATAGACTCTACCATTTGATTTAAGACAAACCATATCCCAAACATCGATATGAGGAAGTTTTATAGCAATGGTCCTGTATCATGGATCTACAAATGGAGAAATATTTTGATCTCCATAATGTGAAAAACACACTAAAGGTGCGCATTAGAACTTTATATTTAGAACCCAGTCGGTTTGTATGGTATTGATGGGTTTTCTCTCATAAACAAATTGTCACTTGGTCAATGGAGGAAACGATAACACATTATGAGGATACAAAGAGAAACACCTTCTTTAGCCAATTGATAAATCTCAAACAAAAGGGTTCAATAGTGGAGCACATTGAGGACTTCCAAAAATTGAATATAAGGGTAAATGATATTCCAGAGGAGCATAGGATTGATATCTTCATAGGGACTCTAAAGGATAACATCCAACATGAGGTTCATCTTTGAGAATGCGATTCATTAGAGAAGACATTCAGGTTGGCAAGAAAAATTGAAAGAAAAATTATGGCAACAAGGAAACGTACCACTCACAACTATAAACATGGAAATATGGTTGCTCCTAGCCTTCCATAACCTACAAGGTTGACACCACAATAATTGGAAGAAAAAATAGCAAAAGGGATTTATTACAGTTGTGATAGAAAATACACTAAATATCATAAGTGTGCTCAGTAGAAATTATTTTACATCGATTGTGAAGAGGAGGAATAAAGAGAACAAGAAACCTCAAAAGAAGAGGATATACAGTAGGAACAAACCCCATAGAAAGAATAACTGAATATGACCATATATTGTAATGCATTAACAAGAATTACCACTTCTTAAACTCTCAAGATAAAAGTACATATCAAGAAGAAAAATTTAATAGTGTTGATCAATTTAGGTAGTACCCATAATTTTATTCATTGTAAGATAGCCAGGGAATTAAATTTCTTCCTATATCCAGCACCTAGTGTCAAGTGATGGTTGCAAATGGAGGAACCATAAATTTCTTGCGAATGTGCCATAATATGAAGCTATACATGGGAGAATATGTATTTTAATACTCATATACTTTGCATTACAATGGGTGGTGTTGATGTTGTACTAGGAGTCCAATGGTTATAATCTTTGGGTAAGATAATTTTAATTTTCAATAACGTTTCTTGAATTTTTTTTAGGAAGGAAATGAAGTTGAATTAAGGAGTATCATAGGGAAACTAGGAAAGATAATCAAACATCAAAATCATCTATTTATCCAGACCTACAAAAAGTCTTGGACAACCATTCCAAGGTATTTGAGACTACCAAAGGACTACCACCTATTTGTGATCATGGTCATGCTATTCATTTGATTCCAAGAAGTATTCCTCTAAACATCAGGCCTTACATATATCCCTATGGCTAAAATAGTGAAATTTAACATATAGTTGCAGAAACGCTAGAGGCTGGTATTATTCAACCTATTCAAAATTATTTCTCTTCTCTAGTAGTATTGATTCACAAGAAGGACGGATCATGGTGCATCTATTCGGATTATAGGGAGCTCAAAAATCTCAATATTAAAGAGAAATTTCCCATTCCTGTCATTGATGAATTACTGGATGAATTACATGGAGCAATTGCCTTCACTAAGTTGGATCTTTATTCAGGATATCATCAAATAAGAATGAAGGCTGAAGGCACTCCAAAAACAACATTTAGAATTCATGAGGATCATTACGAAGTTTTGGTCATTACTTTCAGCCTTAAAATTCACCTTCTACATTTCAAGGTTTGAAGAATTCTATTTTCAAACCCTTCCATAGAAGATGTGTGTTAATGTTTTTTGATGATATACTAATGTACAACAAGTCTTGGAAGGATCATGTTCAACATGTTGACATGGTTCTCAAGCTATTGGAGGAGAAACAATTATATGAAAAAACCTCCAAATGTTACTTTGGAGTACATGAGGGGGAATGTTTGGGTCATATTGTATCTTATGAGGGTGTTAAGGTAGACCCTAACAAAATTAAATCCATTAAGGAATGGAAAATACCCACATCCATAAAGCATATGCCAGGATTTCTCAGGTTGATAGGGTATTATAGTAAGTTTTTAAATATTTATGGGAGAAAAAGTAGCACCTCTAACAACACTACTAAAGAAATATACATTTCCTTGGATTCTGGAGGCAACTAAGGCCTTTGAAAATCTTGACGAGGCAATGCTCTAAGCACCGGTATTAGTTATGCCATACTTCACAAAAACATTTATTGTGGAATGTGATGCCTCAGGAAATGAAATTGGTGTTGTTTTAATGCAAGAAGGAAGGCCCGTTGCTTTTGAAAGTCTTCCAATTAAAAGAAAGTATTTACACAAAGGTATTTATGATAAGGAAATGTTGGAAATACTGCATGCACTTAAGAAATGATGACCTTATCTAATGAGAAGGCACTTCAAGTTAAAACTATATCATGATAGCCTTAAATACTTTTTAGAATAAATATTATCTTTAGAAGAGTAGCAAAAACAGGTCACAAAGATGTTGGGTTATGACTTTTAAATCATCTACAAAAAGGGAAGCAAAATTTTGTTGCATATGCACTCTCAAGAAAGGATGAGGATGTGTAAGCATTGATTTGTGCCATTTCTATTATACAACCAGATTGGATAACCAAAGAAATGGATGAATGGTAGAACGACGAAGAGGTGTGGGTACACATTCAAAAGTTACAATAAGATCCTAGTACATTTGATACAATCAGGTGGAATAATGATTCATTATGGTACAAATATCACTTGAACCTTTGTAAGAATTCCCAACTCAAACAAAAGATTATTCGAGAATTGCACACCTGTCCCTTAGGAGGGCACTCAGGATTTTTAAAAACTTACCACAAGGTTAAGAAGGATTTTTTTGGGATGGCCTTACATATGATATTCAAAAGTTTGTTGCAAAATGTTTGGTTTTCCAAAAAAATAAAGTTGAGACAATTAAGACCCTAGGTATATTAAAACTGTTACCTATTCCAATTCAATGTTGGGAGGATGTTTCAATGGATTTTATCATAGGTTTACTCAAGCCTGAAGGAAAGAGTTTCATCATGGTGGTAGTTGATAGGCTTACCACGTATCCACACTTTTGTTAATTATCTCATCCATTTAAAGCCAACAAATTTTCTACTACATTTATGGAAACAATTCAAAAGCTACATAGAAACCAAAAGATTATTGTAAGTGACAGAGATCCTATTTTCACAAGAATTTTTTGGATGGAATTATTTTCTTGGCTAGGTACTCAATTAGCTCCTAGATCATCTTATCATCCTCAATCAGATGGGTAAAATGAGATAGTGAATAAATGTTTGGAAGGATATATTCGTTTCTTTATATATGATAAATAGACATAATGGGTCAAATGGTTACCTCTGGCTGAATAGTGGTATAACACTTCCTTCCATACTGCAGCAAAAATGAGCCCAGTTATGGAACTTTATGGATATCATCCACCGTCCATCACATAATATTTACGAGAAAATTATATGGTTCAAGCAGTGCAAGATCACATTGAGCATCAAGAACAAGTTCTCCAACTCTTAAAGGATAACCTCACATTGGTGCATAATAGAATTAAACAATAGGCAGATCAACATCGTAGCAAAATAAGTTTTGATGTAGACAATTGGGTATTTTTACGACTACAACCATACAAATAAATGTACCTCAAGAAAATCTAAGAAGGATAATAAATTATCACATCTTCTTGAGTGCACCCACTTTTCCATGTTTCGTGCTTAAAGAAGGTTGTAGGTAACAAGCTCCCAGTTCAAAAAATATTGTGAGAACTTGATGAGGAAGGAGAAATCACATTGGAACCTCAAGCAGTCATGGAAACAATAACTCGACAACTATGAAATCGATCAATTTTAAAGTATCTCATCAAGTGGAATAACTTATCCATGAAAGATTCCACATGGAGGATGATAAACTTATACAGAAGAATCCAAAACTACTCAAGCATTGAGGACAACACTTTTTTGAATGAGAGGGACATGTTAGGTCCCTATAACACTAGTGTATTCCCTCATTGTTATTAGTGTAGCCCCGTTATTGTTATTGTTGTGCCCTTGTTGTCCCCATATTTTTATTGTTATGCCCCATAGAATCCCACTATTGTTATTGTTGTGCCCTTATATTATTATTGTTATGTCAGCTCTTATTATATTGTGACCCCTTAGATTGCTATATATAGAAAGGAGGTTTTTTCAATTGAATCATCTAGGAATTGTTCATTTATGTAATGTATAGGAGGTTTCCCATCTCTTCTTATGTTTTTTGAGTTGGTTGCATAACAAAAAACCTCCCCTTAGATTCTTCAAATGAAATGGACCCCTCATTTTATGTTTCTTGTTTATTTTAGACTTGTTGTTTTCCCTTAATGATCTTGAATGATGACTCATTTTGACAAGTAGAAATTTTTATTTCTATGTGATGATTTTTCTAATTTTATTTTAAATTTTGACATAATTTTCATTTCATTGGCTCTATGATTTTAATGGTGATCTTGAAGGAACTTAAGACAAATCCTAAATATTAATATCAATTGGTTAATGTATATCCTTCCTTGCCTCGATAACTTTATGCAACATCTTATTTATGTAGTTATAGACATCACCTTCCTTTTGTCTTATGAACAACGATGATAAAATTTGATATAAGCCGACATATAAACTAGTTTTTTTGAATATGAATCTTACACTGTTCCTTTTCCCTAATTCTGGATTGAAATTATATTTGTCGCCTATTATTTGTATATGTTATATCGTTTTGGAATATAAAGGATTTAGGTATTTTTTTGAAATTTATTAAAATATGTGAAAATAAATTTCATACTCCATACTATATAATAAAGTTTCAGGCTTGAGCTATTTAAAGTCACCTAAGTGCTATTAATATCAGTACGTATGTTGTGGTGATTGTTATCATAGCCAAGAGTGGTATAATTTAACACTATGTACAATTGTTCTTTTCATAATTAAATATGTGCTGGGTAAATATTTATACACATGTATGATGGATAGACCACAAACTCTTATAGTTAAAACTTGATAGGAACAGGTCATGTATATCCATGTGACAAGATATGGTGTCAAATGAATGAAAATTTTAAATGATGATATGGACTTTCTTTTCCAAGTTGGCATGCGTATGTTTTAACACTGGAGCATTCATCATGTGTTCAAAAGGTATCAAGCATTGTCATTTATTATTGATATCACTATAGTCCAATATTACATGTCCTATCTAATAGTGGGTTATCCTGAACTTATGGTTTTATTCCTACATACTCTATATTCGAGTTTGGATTCTTTGCCATTAAAGATTAGGGTGAAAATTATGTGAATGTAATATTGGCCTCTTTAATAATATGTCCAATGAAATCCTCTAGGAAACATATTCCATGATGTGAAATTTGTCGTTAGTTGCAGTATCTCAATTCACTTTCAAGTATTGACCCCAGACTTCCTTTTGAGGCAGACAATGCCTTTTTCTTTTGGGTGGAGTCAGAACTCCCATGTGCATTACACACTGGCTAGCCTCATGCATTGTCACCTTTATACATCATCCTCGTATCGCATCACCTCTGATCTTACAAAATATGCGTAAAGGATTTTTCTTATGGGATATAGATTCTGGGATGTGAATATTTTTGTCAATTTATGTCCCTGTGTAACAACCCTGGGTAAAAATTCATGTAAAAAAAATATAATAACCACAGACATAGGACAAGTATTCTAGGTTGAATGTTGGGAAAAACATCTTAGCGGGTATTCATTTCGATTATTATGGGTAATGAATGGAAAAGGCAATGGCAACAACTTTGGAAAGGCAAGAGGCATTAACTGGAATTTTATTTATGAAAATAATGAAAATTAGGAGAAAAGGAAGGTCAAAGGTCATAAGTTACATGTGAGGAGGAAAATGAATGAAAATAATGGAAAAAGAAGAAAATATATGCCTCATTGATGAAATGGCTTATGAGGATTATTTGGAAAGCTTTTGACTATGTTTTGGTGGAGCTCTCTTCTATTCTCTCTCTCTCTCATACTCTTGGACACTTAGAGTTTCTTGGAGCACTCTTGGAGGAGTGTGGCATACAAGGAATTTGAAGCAAAATGGAAAAGGAAAAGCAGGAAAGCACAAGAGGACATCATGATCAAAAGCTACAACAAACTTTTCTTGCACGTACCGAGTTGCATGAATGATTTCCTTACTATTTTTGGCATGAATGGCACATGTATGTGGTTCCTTGGTCATGATCTATCATTAGCATGGAGGATTTCCTTGATTGATAGTGGTTTTTCCTAGCCTTGGCATTTCCTAGATAGCCATAGTGTTTTCGGAGTCTTTCCCTTTTTCTTTCTAGTTGGTTCTTATGTTTCTTTGGCTATGGGTTGAGTTGTTAGTTCTTGGAGCCTTCGTTGGAAAAACACTCTAGATCCCTGTAATATCTTGGGTTGATTTATTAGTCCTGGAGCCTTGGTTGTACAAACGCTATGGAGCCCTTGTTGGTTTGAGTTACTAGTCCTAGAGCCTTTGTTGGACAAACAGTGTAGAGGCTGACATCAGTTGTGGGTTGAGTTACTAGTCCTAGAGCTTTAGTTGGAGAAAATGCTCTAGAGCCTTGGACAGCTTGGGTAGAGACTAATCCAGCAATGGTTAGTGATGTACGACAACGATGTGGAATCACTGGTTAAGGGTTGAGGTGTTTTTGCGTCTAGAAGCCCTAGTTTGGTTTTGATGGATTTTTTCTATGAGATCCCACATTCATGCTTGGAATATGGCACTGGAGTGATTGGCTTAAGAGATATTTGTTTCAGCCAATATATGGTCCAGTGGAATGTGGAAGTCGCGAACCTGTTTGGCCTTTGCATTCATTAATAAGAGATATCTTTCTCCTTGGTACTTTATGGGTAAATATACTTATTTATATGTGGTTGATATGGTTGTTGTATCCTTGATATTTCTATTGATTATATGTTAGTTCTTAGTGATTTTTAAGACAATGATGATGTATGGATCTCATCATGTTTTGATTTGTAAATGAATGAACAATGAATATGTGACCGAATAGATGATAATGTAGCTAATGTGATAAGGCGTCAATTCTTTTTAGAAATTCTCATATAATTATGAGACTCCTATGCTAAGATATGTTGTTGAAACCTCTAGATTGTGTATTTGTGACATATTGTTATGGAACCAACTCACAAGTAGAAGAAGAGATAGATCAACAACTTCAAAATTAGCCTCTTTGAAGGGAGAAACCTCCTTTATATTAAACAAATAAACAATTCTTGGATGATACAAATGAAAAGACCTCCTTTCTATATATAGGAGTCTAAGGGGTCACAATATAATCAGAGCCTACATAACAATAATATTGTAAGGGCACAATAATAACAATAGTGGGCTTCTATAGGGCATAGTAATAACAATATGGGGATTACATGGGCATGACAATATAATAAGGGGGTTGCACTAACAAAAATAAGGGGATACATTAGTAGTATAGAGACCTAACATGCCCCTCTCATAAAAAAAAAGTGTTTTCCCCAACTATAGAGTAGTTATGCATGCTTCAGTATAAAATTCTGATACTCCTATGTGGAATCTTTAACAAGAACATTCTTCCAGTTGATGAGATACTATGAAATTGATCGATTTCATAGTTGTCGGGTTATTGATTTCGTGATTTATTCCGGTTGCAATATGATTTTTCCTTCCTCGTCAAGTTTCAGAAATATTGTTTGAACTAGGAGCTTGTCACCTATAATGTGATTTAAGCATGAAAAATGGAAAACTAGGTGCACTCAGGAAGATGCAAGAAGCTCCAACTTGTCTGCCATAGTACCAATCTTTTTCACCACCTTCTAAGGACCATAGTACTTTACTGATAATTTATTATCCTTCTTAGCTTGCTTGAGGGACATTTGTTCATATGGTTGTAGCCGTAAAAATACCTAGTCGCTTATATCAAAACTTATTTCGTTGTGATGTTGATCTGCATGTTGTTTCATTCAATTCTCCGCTAAAGTGAGGTTATCCTTTCAGAGTTGGAGAATGTGTTTCTTATGATCAATGTGATATTCCACAGCTTGAACCATAGAATTTTATCTTAAAGTTGATGTGATGGATGGTGGATGATATCCCTAAAGTGCTAATCCATTACAAGATATGGTCATATTTATTTTTTCTTTCTATGGTGTTGGTTTCTGGTGTATATCCTCTTCTTTTGACGTTTATTCATCCTTTTCTTCCTCCTCTTGACAATCTATGTAAAATAATTTATTCTCATCACAATTATAACCTTTAGTGTATTTTCTATCACAACTGTAAGAAATCCCTTTTTCTCTTTTTTCCTCCAATTGTTGTGGTGTCAACCTTGTAGGTTGTGGAATGTTAGGAGCAACAACACTTTTGTCTTTATATCTGTGAGCAGTAGACTTGTTTCCATTTTTTTCTTTCCACTTTTGTTTCCAACATGAATACCTTCTCCAATGAATCAAGTCCCCAAAGACGAACCTCTTGCTGGATGTTATCCTTTAAAATCCCTATGAAGACATCAATCATATGCTCCTCTAGAATGTCATTTACCCATTGGAAGTCGTCGATCATATTCAATTTTTGGAAGTCCTCAATGTGCTCCACCATTGAACCATTTTGTTTGACATTTATAAATTAGCTAAAGAAGGTGTTGCTCTTTGTATCTTCATAATGTGCTATCATTTCCTCCGTAAAAATTTACTAGGTGATAAGTGATTTGCCAGAACAAATCCCTCTATACTATATAAACTGATTGGGTTCTAAAGATAAATATGAAATACGTAACTTTTGTTAGAGTTTCACATCATGTAGATCGAAATATTGATCCATCTCTAGTATCCATGTTACTGAATCCTTGCCATCAAACTTCCTCATATCTATGTTGCAAATATGGTGGGTTTTCAATCCAAAGTTAGATTATATGAAATCATGATTAACATTTCTTTTGTTCTCATCATGAGTTTCCTCTATTACCTTTTCATCATTAGGAAGCCTTAGCCTTTCTTGTAGCAACTTTCTCCAATCTTCCTTCAAATATTCCATGTTTCCTTTCAGTTCTTCCTCTATATTATCTATATTAAGTTCCATGGAATATATAAGAATATCTATCTTAGTTTCGATCACATTCTTCAAATCACCCATTGAATTTTGCTTAATAGGTGTTTCTATTTTCTTCATTTGATTCATCCCTTTTCTTGTTTTAAGGAGCTCGATATTTAAACGACTATAACTCTGTAATTTCGGATCTCCAAGTTCTAAAATTCATGCATGTGGTAGCCCTCTGAGTTCTATTTCCAATCCCACAAGCTTGATCGAGATTGGATTCTCCAAGAAAGAGTTATTCTTAATCTCCCACGATGACCTTATTATATACATGTTCAGTAGAGCGAACTTGTACGACATGCCTCGTGTCACTGTTTCAACCTTTGACCTTGAAAATAATATGAAAAACACTACATTCTATCCTATTTCTCTCTATTTTTACGAAAATTGAATTTGGTGCTTAGAGAGAAAGTTATGAATATTTTCCCTAGGTCGTCTATTTGATATGGAATTTTGGAGACTGCAAAAACCCTAAATTCCTCAGCTCATACCTCTACAAATATAATGAGACAAGATCTGATATTTGGACACAAGGTTCACTCTGATTTCAGCTCAAATGAATTATATTTTAATCTTCTAAAATTTTGTATAAAAAACGTTATAGTGAAAATTTCACGTTAACCTATTTGAAGAAGTGAAACCCTAGAATCCAAAACTCTGATACCAAATGTTATGCAACCAACTCACAAAATAGAAGAAGAGTTAGATTAACAACTTCAAAATTAGTCTCTTCAAGGGGGTAAACCTAATTTACATTACGAAATGAACAATTCTTCAACGATCCAAATTACAAGACCTGCTTTCTATATATTAGAGTCTAAGGGGTCATAATATAATTAAAGCGTAGATAACAATATTATTGTAAGGGCACAATAATAACAATAGTGGGCTTCTCTGGGGCACAATAATAACAATATGTGGACTACATGGGCACAAAAATACAATAAGGGGGTTGAACTAATAATGCTAAGGGGCTACACTAGTGTTATAGGGACCTAACACATGTTTGAAAAAATTCATGTCCTAGCTAGTAGGGGTCCAACCAAGTCCTTGTTCAATTATTTGCATTTGTATCATTGTTTGGATGTTACTTTTAATTTTTTTAAGTTTCATGGAGTTCTAGGCAGTGGTGTGAGCCTTAGCCCTGGAAATGTGGCATAAAATATGGAGTTACTGGCACAAAACTACCTAGAAAAGTCTCCAGTCGCATGCATGCCCATGTCAAGGGAGCAACTAAGGCTTTAATGCAACAAAATGCTAGTTTGTCTGAGGGGGTGGTGACCTAGATGGGTTGGATGGCACTTGGGGGTTCTATTGCATGTGTAGAAGGTCAGGTTGTTTGTGTTATATTGGTTCCACATCGTTAACTTATACATAGGGAGTTGAATAATATCATAGTAACTCTTTGTCACATGTTTACCCCTACTGGTCGGTTACTTGGGTAGATATGGGAGGAGGGTGTTAGAGAGTGGTACCAAAGCATGGTTCAACACTTGGACTAGATAGGCGAAATGCATTTTTCATGTATGCATGTAGGGTGTATATGTTCTTGTTATGTATGCATCGTAGTGGTAATTGTTGCAGTTGTGTTGTCATGTAGAAGTTGATAGTTTTGTTCTTGCGATGTATTTGTCATGAATGCATGTCAATTTTATATCCATTTGTTATGCAGGACAGTGTCTATAGGTTGTTGTGCATGCATTTTTGTGGATTTTTTCATGCATGAATAATAGGTTACATATGCATTTTGAGGCCATTGTATGTAGTTATGCGATCATGATGTTGTTGCTATGTTATGATGCTAGTGTGTTGACGGAGATAGACCAGGAAATAAAGATCATCAGAGTGAGGTTACAGCACTAGACTTTGGGGTCAGAGAAGATTGTCATATAGGTATTGTATGTTTGGCATGCAAGTATGCTAGTTAATGGATTGTTATATGCATTAGGGTTATATACATGTTTGTCATTTTATTGTTGTTGTGGTTACATGCATGGTAGATGATAGTGAATCAATGTGGTCATATGAACGTGTCAAATTGTCATGAATGGTAGTAATTTTTTTCTATATGCATTTTTTTTGTTGTTTTATGTTAGTTAACTTGATGATTATGTTATATGTTATCTTGTTTATTGTTATATGATAGTTAACTTGATGATTATGTTATAAGTTGTTGATGAGTATGCTATATGTTAAATTATTGTTTTTATATGTTAGTTAACTTGATGATTAGGGGTATTTCATTAAGATATTAATTTTGTATATATTGTGTTGACCTAGATTGGTTTGTGTAGATGGTTATGGTTATGACATTCTGGTATGAGATGATATATCTGTGATATTGTGTTGTACCAATCTAGACTGAATATGCATATGTGGTTGTTATGCATGAATGGAAATTGTTTATGAACTTATGAGGTGAACATGTTAGCTATTTATTATTATGGACATCATGATATTATTTATGTTTGAGTTGATATGTTCTGAAGTTATATCATGCTAATCTAGATTGATTGTGCGAATAAGATAGCATCCCCTATGACACATTGAGGTATGAGTTTTCTTATGTTGCCTATTTGGTGTTTAAGTGTTTGGTGTATATTATTTCATCTAGTTGATTTATCTAACATGATATGTTTATAGTTTGTTTGAATGTTTGATTAATTGCATGATATGAGTATGTGCCTATAAGATTGAATGAAGAAATTATCTTGTTTTTCATGAGATGAGTATGTGCCTATAAGATTGCATGAAGAAATTATCTTGTTTTAAGATGGTTGTACTGACACATATGTGTTGATACAGTTGATATGTATGTGAGTGTAAGTGTGTGCTAGTTGTAGTATTATGATTTTGACTTTTAGTTGATTGTGACATGTTTGTTAGTCTTAGCAAAGGTGGATTTCAATAAGCAGACATGATGTTTTTATCCTCAGAACGTGTGGATGACATGTGTGAGTAGTTGTAGTGAAACATGTTTGGTATTAGTGTGACAAGGTAATAGTTGATGTGCTTGTATACTAACAGTTGGGCGATGTGACAATACATAGTAAGAATCGATTGCAATAATGTAACAAGGTAAAATAAAGGAATTCGGTGATAATTCATTTGGATATGTTTGGAATTGCAATTCCAAACAGATGAATGCTTTGAATACAGGAAGTCTTCTTAATCGTAATATTGTCTGAAATTATGTGGATATGTGTATATTCATGGATATTTATTTTATAGGTATAATAACTCGTGTCTAGTTATATCTAGATCCATCAATGGAATTGGAGTCCCTTGAGAGATGGCATGGATGCATTCAGCTACAAGGCAACGTGCCTAGCACAACAACGTAAGATATCTAGTATATTATTATATTCATTTATACACTCACAGATATGTGTGAAATATGATGCAAGGAATTACATGGAAAAAGTGACTCCCATGAAATATTGAAGAAGTGTTAGGTTGAATTTCCCTTGAAATCATTGGGAACCATGGGGATTGAGTCATGGTGTTTGTTTCTATACTTGTGCTCTTGGTATTTTGTGATTTTTTGTGCTTGATTTGTGGTCTTGATTGTGTCTAGTGCATGATCATGCCACTTTGTTTGTGATGTCATATTTCTATTGGTTTTCATGGGTTTTCTTCTTGTTGGATTTCTATTCGTGTCCTCTATGTTTTGAGGGTCTTAGGAACTAGTTGGGAAAGAGGAAAGTTAATGGAAATTAGGGAGAGCTAAATGAAACCTAGCAGGTAATGTAAGACCTGAATGAAGCTCAGTGCATGACTAACGGTAGTTGAAGGTAAGAATATGACAATTGGCTGGATAGGTTTGGTCCATTGGTGTAAATGGACAATGGCAGTACAATCACGAGCAAGGTAATTAGGAATGGTAAAGTAAATGGATCTGAGGCATTAGATGCCTTTGCTATGTTTGGAAAGATTGTTCTTAATGTTGTGCATATTGTGCATGAATAAAGGGTGTTCTCTTAAACTTGACCTTATGATATCTGGTAATTATGTTGTGATCATTATTATGCTGATGTTTATATATGTATACAGATATGTATGTATGTATGTATGTATGTATTTCATGTCTGACAGGGTCATCATGGATCATGTTTGTTTAATGCTAATTTTTATATGTATACATATGTGTATGTCTGTCGTTGTCTAACAAGATCATGGTTGTTTTATGCTAATGTTTATGTATATGTATATATGTATCTATGTATTTATGTCACTATCTGACAAGGTTGTCAGGGATCATTCTTGTAGAAGAATGATTTCTTATGCAGGTGAATAGCATGAAGAGGTTCCTGGTATTATGAGGAATCAAGTGGGAAGAGTAGCTCTGAAAAATTTATGAGGTCAATATAATGTGGATATGAGTTTATATTATGTGTTTATACTATGAATATGTTTATGTTATGGACAGGCTATGTTGAGGGATACATCAACGGAATGAAATTAGTGTGCTTTGCGGCATGTTGGGACAAGCATGGATAAGACACTAGAAGCAAGGTTGTTTGGTAGAGACAATGTGGTTTTGGATAAGTAATGCTATTGTTGTGTATATGTTGTGCATATTGTATATTCAGTAATTGTACATATGGTGTTTTGTGCATGTTGTATATATGGTGTCGTGTGTATATTCCATATTCCGTGCTAGGTATAGATGGTGCTACGTACATATTGGATATGTAGTGTTGTGTACATATTGTACTATGCGCATGGCAGATATGTAGTGTTGTGTGCATATGGTTTTGTGTGCATGTCGGATATGTAGTGTTATGTACATATGTTGCTATGTACATGTTGTATATGAAGTGCTATGTGCATATGGTGTTGTGTGCATGTTTTACATGTGGTACTATGTACATATGGTGTTGTATGCATGATTGTACATGTGGTGTTGTGTTCATGTGGTTTTTTGTATAGGTTGTACATATAGTGTGGTGTGCAAGTGGTGTTGTGTACATGTTATGAATGTGGCGTTGTGTACATGTGGTGTCCTATACATGTCATGCATGTGGTGTTGTGTAGATGTGGTATTATGTACACATTGTACTAGTGGTGCGGTGTACATATGGCATTGTGTACATGTTGTGCAGGTGATGTCATGTAAATGTGATGTTGTGCACACGTTGTGCAGGTGGTGTTGTGTATAGGTGGTACTGTGTACATGTTATACATATGGTGTTGGTGTACATGTGGTATTGTGTGCATGTCATAAATGTTGTGTTGTGATCATGTGGTACTATGTATGTGTATTCTGTAGTCATGGTATTGTAACATGTGCATTTGTCGTACACGTTTTGTTGTGGCCATGTCGTACTATGTATGTGTAATGTGTAGTCATAGTATTGTAACATGTGTATTCATTGTGTTGTACTCTCTGTACGCATATGTAATGTGTTGTACACTAGATGTAGGTGTATGTGTTGTATTTTACACCAGGTGTAGATGTATGCATTGCATTGTACATTGAGTATAGATGTATGTGTTGTGTTGTACATTAGGTTTGGGTGTATGTCTTGTGTGGTGTTGTATGTCAAGTGTGGATGTATGTGTTGTGATATACATTGTGTATGTGTACATGATTGAAGAGAAGCAAAGGAATTGGGTGCTTTTCGAGTGTGGCAATCGATCCGGTGTGTGTACGAAAATGATAAAGGTAGAAGAGAAGGATCGATTGAAGGATAAGTATCAATATTTGATTTCAGTTTTACTATGCATGTAATCTATGCTTATGATTTATGATGGTTACATGTGATATATGATTTTTGTTTATGATGATTGCATGCAATTCATGATTTTGATATATGATGGTTGTGTTTTGAGCTAATCAGATGTGATATGTTTATACATGATTATTTGATTGAACAACTAGTTTGAATTGTTGTGACATGAATTAAGCATAATTATAGGGGTATCTTGTTGACGAGCTACTGAAGAGATAGTAGCATCAGCAATGAAAGGAATTGGAACAAGCAACTGTATACTAGTAAAGCACTTCACGAGTAGGGCCATTGTGGGACAATGGTACCCAATAGTCTCCATTGATTTCCATGATCATCCTATGAATGGTAAGATGGTTTTGAGGTAGGTATATGCCTTGGTTATTTGACCTTATGATACGAGGAAGCCTTGCTAAGGGAGGGGTCACCTGATGGATTGTGTAATCGAGAAGGGGATGCCCGCAGAACTTGAAATGTGTGTGACTGCATGGAAGGGGATGATCATATTGCTTGAGGGATTGTGTAGAAGAGAAGCGAAGGTCAAGGAATGTATTTATTTTGGTCATTAGCATTTCCATATGGAATCATATGCACATTGAGATTGTGCCCTGGAACAATGAGATGGTAATTGTTAACGGAGTGTACGATAGCATAGGATTGTAGCATTGGACATTGGATGAGGAATTTGACTTTGGCAATGGGTTCTGTACTTCCTAGGAAGGAGGTGAATCTTGGTACTACTTTGAGCTTGGTGGAGGTGTGAGCTTCTAGATTCCCTTGTTTCTGATGGAGGCATCATATTTTTATTTGTTGGTTGAACAAATGTGCATATGTGTATATTGTTGTAAATATTGTATCGAGCTGGATTTATAAATCTCCATAGACAGCATGGTTATTTTCTAGTTGAAGAAAACGTGCATGAGTATATGTGGTTGTTATTTTAAATATCCTAAAGAGTTATGCTATAAAGCTTGAGTAAGCAATATGCTTTTCATGTTTTCAATAGTGGTCATTGTAAATACTATAACGAGCTATGTTATAAAGCTCCATGGGTAGTATGTTTTGCTTTCAACAATCTTGTTGGTTGTAGGTGTCATTGAACACCAAGGATAGTGTTCCCCCAAGCGGGAGGGTCTAGTAACAACCCTGGGTAAAAATTCATGTAAAAAAATATAATAACTATGGTAATAAAATCCTTGCGGGTGTTCATTTTGGTTATTATGGCTAAAGGAAATTGGAAAAGGAAGTGACAAAAGTTTTGGAAAGGAAACAGGCATTAAATAACATTTTATTTATGAAAACAACGGAAATTAGGAGAAAATGAAGGTGAAAGGTCACAGGTTGCATGTGAGGAGGAAAATGAATGAAAATAATGGAAAATGTAGAAAATAGAGGCCTCATTGATAAAAATGCTTCTAAGGATCATTTGGCAAGATTTTTACATCTTTTGTTGGAGCTCTCTTCTATTCTCTCTCTCTCTCTCTCATAATATTGGACATTTAGAGTTTCTTGGATCACTCTTGGTGGAGTGTGGCATATCTGGAATTTGGAGAAAGAAGGTAAAGGAAAAGTGGGAAATCATAACAGGACACTGGGATCAATAGCCATAACAAGTTTTTCTTGTGGGTATTGAGTTGCACACATGATTTCCTTACTAGTTTTGGAATGAATGTCACATGTCCTGATCTGTCATAGACATGGAGGATTGCCTCAATTGATAGTGGTTTTGCCTGGAATTTCCATTTCCTGGATAGCCATTGTGTTGTGGGAGTAATTCCCTTTTTCTTTCTGGTTGGTTCTCATGTTCCTCTGGTTGTGGGTTCAATTATTAGTTCCTAGAACCTTGGTTGGACAGACACTCTTGAGACCTGTAATAGCTTGGGTTGAGTTATTAGTCATGGAGCCTTGTTTGGACAAATTCTCTGGAGCCCTTTGTGGGTTGAGTTATTAGTCCTAGTTCCTTGGTTAGACAAACGATCTGGAGCCTGACAACAAATGTGGGTTGAGTTACTGATCCTAGATCCATGTCTAGAACAAACAGTCTATAACCTTGGACAACTTGAGTAGAGACAAATTTGGCAATGGTTAGTGATGTCCACCTATGAGTTAGAACCATTGGTGGAGGGTTGAGGTGTTTTGGCCTCTGGAAGACCTAGTTTTGTTCTTGATGGATTTGTTCCATAAGATCCCATATTCATGCTTGGAACATGTCACAGGGGTGATTGGATGAAGAGAGACTTGGTTCAGCCAATCTATGGTTAGGTGCAACATTTAAGTCCCAAATCTGGTTGGCCTTTGCATTAATTAATAATATATCACTTTCTCCTTGGTATTTTATGAGTACATATACTTGTTTATATGGTTTTTATATCCTTGATATTTCTGTTGATTATATGTTGGTTGTGAGTGAGCTTTATGATAGTGATGATGTATGACTCTCACCATGTTTCGATTTGCAAATGAATGAAAAATGAATATGTGATGTAATAAATGATAATGCATCTAGTGTGATAAGGCATCGATGCTTCTTAGCAATTCTCATATAATTATGAGACCCCTATGCTCAGATTAGTTGTTGAACCCTATAGATTGCATATTTGTGACATGTTTGACGAAATTCATGTCATGGCTAGTAGGGGTCTAGTCAATTCCTTGTTCAAGTATATGCATTTGTATCATTGTTTGGATGTTAATTTCCATTTCTAAAAGTTTCATGGAGTTCTTAGCAGTGGCCTGAGTCCTGGTCCTGAAAAGGTGGCACGGGATCTAGAGTCATTGGCACCAAACTACCTGGAAAAGTCCCCAGTTTCATGCATGCCTTGTTGTGGGAGAAACTGGAGGGTCCCACTCACATGCATGTCCATTTTAAGGGAGCAACTGATGCTTTAATGCAACAAAATACCAGTTTTTCTTATGGGTTGGTCACCTAGATCAGTTGGATGGCTCATGGGGGTTATGTTGCATGTGTAGAAGGTCAGGTTGTCTGTGTTCCATTGGTTCCACTTCCTTAACGGATACATAAGGATTTGAATCATATCATAGTAACTCTTCTTCACATTTCTACCCCGGTTGGCCAGTTACTTGGGAAGATGTGGGAGGAGGGTGTTACACCCTAGCTCACGCTAATGGTTGTCCATACTCCTTTATAAAATGTTCACCACATATTTATTTTGGGAGGATTCAATGGTTCCACATGGCCAATTGTCAATCTCACATGCAATATGTTGTCCCCACTTCATATTGACACATTCCACGTTATCGACTCATACACATCATCCTAGTCCTTGTCATCCTAGCACTCCTCTCTACATGCTCCTTTGATGTTCTGAGAATAGAACTCCAGGACATGTCACTTTGATGCTTGTTAATTGACAGAACTATCCAAACATAACCTCTATTCTGTCTCCCTGGCATTCATCAAGTAGCAAAATTATATTGAAAGGAAAAATGATTAAGTGTCTGCCTCCTCTGCCTCTGTATTCTGATATGGGATTCTTTGTATTTACAAGCCTCCAACTCACGTGGTCTTGGAAAAATATGTCACTACTTATATATATAATTGTGAATATTAACACTAAGGTTTAGGTGCAACAGAGGTCCCCTACAATATGTATTTTCATATGCATTAAAGAATAAAGAAAGATGCGTGCAGAAAGAATAGTATGGGCATAAATGAATTCAATTCATACTTGCTCCATACTACCCATTTTATTAATTTCAAGCATAATATATACATAAGTGGGCATACTTCCAGATCCATGAATAGAGGATTGGATGGCCCAATTTTGCTTCAAAAAAAACTTTAGAGCCTCATAGCATAAAATTTTTCTAATATTAAAGATATTACATGGCTTTCAATAATACTATTCTTAAACTATCTAAAAAATCCCACACATTGAGGAACCAACTCCTCCAATTAAAGTTTTTGACCTTCTCACCCAATTGAGTTTTTTTCAATGCTCCTACATCAGTCAAGCTAGACTCCTACAACAATACTTTCAAATGTGGGAATGATAATTGAGATCCTAAGATCCTCATACTCATATAAAAACCTATGGTCATAAAATGGATATAAAAAATTCATCTGAAGAAATTCCACATGAAAGGAAATCAATTGTATGTTATACATCTACTAGAATCTATAGAAAACAAGTCACGGTGACTATCGCATATTACAAGGGTTCGTATATATATTTCGATAAGATATACCATGATTTCCACTTAAGAAAGATATGGAATTCTTGATAGAGGTCATGCCTAGAGAAGCACTGATATCTCAAGTACCTTATACTATGGAAACACTTGAGTTGGTGGAGATAAAGTTGTTGTTAAAAGAGATATTGGAAAGGGGATACATTAAGCCAAGTCAATCTCCTTAGGGAGAACCAAATTGTTTATAAAGAAGAAGGATGGAGCTCTTAAGTTGTGCATCGACTAGCAACAACTACAAAAAGTTATTATCAATGATAAGTGTTGACTACCAAGAATCAATGAATACCTCAATTAATTAATGGGATCCATAGTGTTCTCCAAGAAAGACTTAAGATCAATATACCACCAAATTTTGATAAAATAAAAATATATTCATAAGAAAATGTTGCATACATGATACAAGAACCACAAGTTTGTGGTCATGCCATTTGAGATTACTAATGCCCAACCTACATTCATGTCGAAAATGAACAAAATCTTTAGAAAATACATGGAAAATTTTTTATTGGTCTTCATCGATGATGTATTAATCTATTAAAACACTAATGAGGATCATGAAGAACAATTTATGACTATAATACAAATCATGAGGGAGCATTAATTATATGCTAAGTTCAACAAGTATGACTTCTACTAGAAGAAAATTCACTATCTAGGTCATGTGGTCTCTAAACAAGGGATAATAGTGAATCCCAATAAGAAAAAATACATCGCGAATTATCCCATCCCAAGGAACATTAGTGAAATAAGATCGTTCATGAGATTGGTAGGATACTATGACCAAGTCTCTCTTCATAGATTCTCTAATATTGACCATTCAATCACTTCATTGTTGAATAAAGGGGTGACGTTTTTGCGGTCATAGCAATGGGAAGAAATATTTTAGTAACTAAAGGATCTCCTTGACAATGCATCGATATTGAAGATTATACATTTAGACAAAGATTTCCTAGTGTGCACTAATGTGTGTAATTAAGGGCTTTGAAGAGTTCTTATGGAATACATATATGTAATTATCTATGAGTCCAAGAATCTCAATGAGCATGAAAAGAATTATGTCACGCAAGACTTGGAACTCACAAAAATTATGTGGAAAAATTACTTGTTTGGTCGTAGATCCATATTGATGACTAGCCACAATAGGATAAAGTAATTGTTTGATTAGCCCCATCTAAATGTTAGGTAATCCAAATGGTTGACACTCATTAGTGAGTACAACTTTGAGATTTGACACATAAAATAAAAAGAAAATCACATGGTAAATTCATTAAGCCACAATATCTAGGCAAAACAAAAGTCAACCATTAACACTTATGCCACTAAATTTGAGAGCCAAGATAAAATATGATCTACAATTGATTTACATTTTAAACATGTTAAGGAATGCTTTCCAAAGGATCGAAGGACCATGGTGTATAGGATATTGGTTGACCAAAGATGGGTTATTGATGTACTGAAATAAGTTGTACATACTAAATATCATTGAATTGAAGAAAATCATCATGGATGAACTACAAAAAAATCCATATTCTAGACACCTTGATTATCAAAATATGATTATAGTTGTGATGAAGTTATACTATTCACCTCAGATGAAGAATTTGTTGTTGAATATATCACTTAATGTTTGTAATGCCAATAATTCAAGCCTAAGCATAGACATTCAACAAGATTGTTGCAACCCCTTTTGATTTTGGAATGGATGTGGGAAACCATAAGCATGGACATATCATAGGACTACTGAAGATCATGAAGCAACATGATTCCATAATTATAGTAGTGGACAAGCTAAGAAAAACAACTCGTTTCATTCCAATGAAATCCGTTCATAAGGAAATTGACATTGTTGAGATCTTCATGAAAGAAATTTTTAGATTTCATGGCATGCCAAAGGTAATGGAATCTAATCATGATGCTAAGTTCACCTCAATATTGAAGAAATGTCCTTGGAAAATATTAATATTAATATTATTTTTTAAAATTTCTATTAGTAATGTAAAGTTATATAATATACATGCTCATGTTTGTTAGTATCTTATCACTTGGAAAAATATATCATTAACAAGATAACATTTTTTTAAAAATAAATTGTCTAGTTATAGAACACCAAATAGAGTGAAAAAATTGAAAATGTGTATAAATTTTACAAGAGCGCATTAATAATAAGCACATAAAAAATATAAAAATGTTAATGCTACTAGCCTAAATTCACATGTACTTAAAAGCAAAAAAATCTTGTTAAAAAATATATATAGTATATTAATTAGAATAGGAAGTATTCACCTCAATGGGACTAGGAGATCCTGAGTCAAGAAACATGTAGTAAAACTCAGATCTACCACTTTCTCTATGTGTACCAATTGCTCCTTTCAGGTTGTTGAGTTGTATCACAATTTCATCCAATGCAAACATGATCTCCTCATTTGTGTCATTTCCTTCCAATAGGACCCTACCTAGATGGGCCTTCATATGCTAGTACAAATCAATAGTGTATGCATATTGGTTTTATCTACCATAGGTTTCATTAGCATTTAGAGACCAAGTGGGGACAATCACCATAACCTTGGAGTCTAACAAACATTGATGCTCACTTAAGGATCATCTTCCACTATGTGTTGACTCTAGATGTATTAAAGGATTTCCTCCCTATTATAAGTCTTAGCTGAAGTTGTTGTATGCTAGCATTCATGAGATCCAATTGACAAACCCTTGCCTCCTCCCCTATGACAACAAAAAGCATGCTAGGGAACCATCTCTAATAGTGCAGTTGTTTGACAAAAATATATAGAACAAGACCACATGGGAGGGGATAACTGAGAGCAAGGAGAGAGTGTTATAGGGGATGGAGTAAGGTATAAACCTGCATTCACTAATGAGAAACAACATAGAGGGGCAAAAAAATTCTTGCACTTTTAATAGACCATGACTAAACCAACCTCATGTTTGGGACGAAGAATCGTAGGCTGAGGAGGATGATAAGAAAAGTGGGAGCATAACATCCCAGAAGATTTCCATAGAATGAAGAAATTGGAAGTAGTACTAAACAAACATGAACACATAATTAACAAAAGTAGTGAAGCTAAGGGGTGTAGTTTGAGCAACTACCAATATATTACTACGAAGCAAACATGCAACACTGAAATCCCTGTAGTGATGAAATCACATGTGTGATTGGATATCAAGGATGCTCAATTATGGTTGTATGCCCATAATCAGACCCTCTCCTTAGGGGAGGTGTTGATGTTCTCACCATATGCACATCATATAACATCCCTCATCAGTCAAAAATATCAATATTATTATTATATAAATAAAATATATTTAATTAAAATATTTAAAATTTATAAATCATCAATGAATGGAAAATATATATAAATATTATTATATTACATTATATGAAAATGTAATAATATATCATATGAGGAATGCTTGATATAACATCAAGTTCTTTTATATTGTCAATATTTATTTTTTATATCTAAAATAAATAAATAACAAGCATATGTAAATTATGATATATAATATATTTATAATTTTAAATTAAATATAATATTATTTAACTATGAGTTATATCAATAAATATTATTTAACTATTTTTATGATATAATGCGTATATATATATATATATATATATATATATATATATATATATATATATATTATATATATATCTATATATATATATATATATATGCTTTGTATTATTCAAAAATCAATGGTACATGATTTTCCCAGAATTGCTCTCTAAGGATTTTGATCCTCCTCAAAACACTATTCATGTCAAAACCAAGATTATAAATCCCAATAAATATAGAAGTTCATGTACACAACTATACACCATGGTCGAAACCTATTCAACTAACCCACAAGAAAGGACCATAGTCAACAAATATGCCAACAAAAATAAGACCATTATAAACGCCATAGCTAGGCCATAAACAACAAACACATAGCAGTAAGGAAAGATTGACATATATACAAAAATAAACTAAGACCATCATAAAGGGCACAATCCTTACCGATCAAGCCAAAGACAAACTCAAAAGCCATCAAATTGCAAAGCCAACTAACTGAATTACTAATCATTTTCTAAAGACGAGATTGTTGTAGGATCCCTCACACTTGAACTTGGGTGATCCAATAGACCCACACTATCAAATTCACAAGAAATATTTCCCTCAACATGAACCATGTTAAATTGTGGAACTAGGGTCAAATTCCACTTTGGACAACTCATTTGATGGAGATAATCATTGCATTGAATTCCTCTTTTCAAGAGGACTAAAACTGATTTTTGAAGCACTCAATTCGGATAAGGAAAAGTGGATTTTTGAGGTCAAGCCCGCAAGTGAAAAATTATCAAGGTTAGCCTTGGGTCAAATGACACATCTCAAGGTTAAGATGGCACCCCTCAAGTTTCATATAAATACAAGTTGAGTCCTACTCATTTGGCACCTCATCAACTCATCACATATCATTCTCTCTCTACTTTTGATTGGTTCATATAGCTTAGAATTGTAGGGTCTTATTCACACTTGTGGGTTGAAAAGAGGGCAAATTTCAAAAGGCCAAAATCTGTAACTTCTCTACACTTTGACCAAGCGTTGACCTACGTTGACTTTGAATTTTTGGTAGTTTTTGAGTCTGATTTTCCGGGATAAATTATGTTTGGTTAGGTCGAGTTTCTAGGCACACAAACCAAGGAAATTTGTTGAATTTGACTAAGTTGACTTCAGACCTGCAACTAGGGTTTTGTAGAAACCTTTGACTTTGAATTTGACTGAGATTAAGGAGGAATTTTGGGATTGTTTTCAAGGAACCTTTACTATCTCATTAGGCCACATATTTTGGCTATCGACTGAACTCAATTGGAGGGAATTTGACTATTGACCATTGACTATTGTTGCTACTGTTGTCTTTAACTAGAGTTAACTTTTTGATGATATTTTGATTTTTGGTTGGAATACTTGAATATTGGATAATGTTTTTGGATATTGGCTAGTTAATGTTTGACATTTACTCTTGATGATGTATTCTGTTTGTTGAACATTTGAAGACAATCTACAAGAACATGTACAAGGGTTTTTCCCCCTAGCGGGGATTTCCCCTAGTCATTGACCAAATATTGTGTCTCTTGTCTCTTGCCTGCCTTTCATTGTGCATTAAAATAATTTTTATATCTACTATTGCTCTACTATCACTAGTTAAATTGAATAAGTGGAAATTGTTAAATTCGATGCTATTGGATATTGTTGAAGTAATAGTTGCAACATAGAACAATTGATGAAAAATTAACATGTGATCATAGTGAAGGTGAAGAAAACCCCAAGAGACATCGAGCAAGATCTTACATCCTCTAAGAAGACGATTGAAAGGGGAAAAAGTTTTGGTAAAAATTTCTACCTCTTATTTCAAGGATAATGAAAAGCTAGTTGACTCATCTAGCTTTGTAATATGGAAGATGAAGATCAATGTCACCTTAAATGAGTACAATGTGTTGGATTTCATGGAAGGAAATATTTCACCACCACCAAAGGATTTTTCTCAAGCTATCAAATCCAAGTATAATAAAGGTGATATTAAAGATAAGAAGATCATTATTCATTCTTTAAGAGATCATTTACTTGTTTATATTTCATCCTTGAAGACCTCCAATGAAATGTATGATAATATTGTTGGCATGTATGAGGTAAAAAATTTGACACATGTAATGGAATTGAAAAATAAACTCAAGGATTCTAAGTTGCATAAGGGAGAGACTATGCAATCCTTCCTCATAAGAATCACTAAGATCAGGGACCAACTCTAGAATAGTCGAGAAATTATACTTGACAGGGAATTGGTGATGACTACCCTTATAGGTCCTCCTTCTTCATGGGACACGTTCACTACTTATATCAACAACAAGGAAAGTATCCCTTCTTTTGATGAGATATTTTCTCTATGCAATGAACAAGAAAGGCTAATGATATCTAGAGGAAGAATTCAAAGGCCAAATTAAGGAGAGCCCACAGTCTTCTTTGCTAAAGGGAAGAAGAAGAGTGTGAATAAAACAAAGGGAATGCCATATAAAACAATAATACCTCCTCAATCCAATCAAGATTTTAAGGACTCAAGAAGGTGAGATAGAGATGTTGAATGCAACAATTGTCATGGAAAGGGTCACTATGCTAGAGATTGTATCGAAAAGAGAGACACTCCAAGAAGAAACTCTTCAAGGTCCTACAATAATAACCATGGATTCAACAACAACGGGTTGTATGAAATAAGATATGATAGAATAGATGGAAGGATAAATGAAAGTAGAAGAAGAGACTCTCCCAATGATTATGAATATAGCTGTCATCCACCAAATAGGTCAAGGAACTTCAGGTATGAAATTAATGCTATTAATCATTCTGAACATATTCTTATTTCTGCATTATCGATTTAATATCCTCTAAATACTTGGGATATTTGGATAGTTGATAGTGGGGCCTCTCATCACTTCTCTGGATATTTGGAGATTCTCTGCAATTTGGTAGAAAACGAGGTCCATTTGAATACTATTCTTCGTGACAACTCCACTCATCCCATAAAGGGCTTTGGTTCTCTCAAATTCCAATTGGACTCTGGGGAATGTGTTTTGTGACATGATGTGATGTATGTGTCAAGATTAAAGAAGAAATTAGTATTGATATCTGCCTTGGAGGATAAAGGAATGAGGGTTTCTTTCTTCAAAGGAAAAGTACTTATGTGGCCTCTTGTATCCTATTTGAGAAATATACTCACATTGGGATCTAGGTTTGAAGGAATATATAGAGTCCCTGGAAGACCCCTTCTAGTTGTGTTACATAATACAAATTATCAAAGCGAGTTGTGGCACCAAAGTCTGGCCCATATACACTATGATTCTTTTCCAAAATTAAAGAAATTAGACTTTGGGATCCTAGATGTTCAAGCTCAACATGATGGAGTATGTCTTGGGTGTGTCAATGGAGGGAAGACAAGTGTACCATTCCCCTCTAGTGAGAAGAAGATGAGATACATCCTTCATCTCATTCATTTCAATATATGTGGTCCAATTCTCATGCATTCACTTAGGGTTCATCTCTATTACATCACCTTCATTGACAATTTCTCAAGGAAAGCATGGATATATTATTCGAAACACAATGATGAGGCATTTGAAATATTCAAGGAGTTCAAGGCTTTTGTTGAAAATTGTACAAGGAAGAAAATAAATATCTTCAGGTTTGACAATGGTGGGGATTACATCCCAGATGAATTTATAGAATTTGGGAAGAAAGAAGGAATTAATAAGGATACTATTGTGTCGTATACATTAAAATAAAATGGAGTGGCTAAGAGAAAGAATAGGTCTATTGTTTAAGAAACCCAAGCTATGCTCAATGATCAAAAGTTGTCAAAGTTCCTTTGGGTTGAAGGAACAAACACAACGATATATGTTCAAAACAAGTTGTTTCATTAAGATTTAGACTAGAAAACCACCAAGGAAGTATTCAAAAGTATGAAACCTAATATTGGTCATCTTTGAATTTTTAGTTGCCACGTATACTTTCATGTGCTGGAGGACAAAAGAAACAAGTTAAAAGCGACAAGAAGAAAATGTATGTTTGTTTGATATAGTGAATATTCTAAAGAATTTTGAATATATATTTCTAGTCAAAAGAAGGTTGAAATTAGCAAGGATGTAACATTCGATGAAGATGCTTCCCTTAGAAAAGCAAGGGACCTCCCTCTGTCTCCACATCCTAAAGACAAGAGTGATCATATGGATATTCTAGAAGGTCCTTTTGTGCCTAAATATAAGAAGGAGATGATCCCATGAAGCCTATGGACCCTTTGGATCCTCCTCCATGTGATCCCCTTGTAATGAAAATACCAATTTTTCTTAAGGACACACTACAAGATGTCAAGAAACATGCTACTTCCCATGGAACTTTGAGGGAAAGAAAGAGGCCATGCATGTACCAAGCATATCTTCTTGCTATGAGCAATATGATTCAATATGAATCTAGTACCTTTGAAGAAGCCATAAAGGAACAAGTCTAGAAGGATGAAATGGCCGCATAATATGAGTCTATTATGAGAAATTATGTATGGGATGTCGTGTCAAGGTCAAAGAAAAGATATGTGGTAATCTACAAATTGCTCTATAAGGTCAAGCATGGGGTTGATGGAAGAATTCAAAAATACAAAGAAAGGTTCGTAGCCCATGGATTCTCCAAAAAACAAGGAGAATATTATGATGATATATTTTCTTCGGTGGCTCGATATGCAACCATTCATTTGATAGTAGCCCTTGTTGCAAGTTAGGGATGGACTCTTCACCAAATGGATGTGAATATTTGTTTCTTGCGTGGTTTTCCACAAGAAGAAGTATATGTTAAACAACCTCCAATATTTGAAGTTCATGATAGGAAGACCCGTGTATGTTGATCGAAGAAAGCTCTCTATGGATTAACGCAACCCCCTCATTCTTGGTATGCTCACATCGACAATTACTTGGTGAAGTTGGGATTCACAAGAGTAAATGTTGATCCAAAATTGTACTTCAAAATGATCCAAGGTATACCTCTCATTTTGGTATTATATGTTGATAACTTATTCATGAGAGGTGAAAATCCTCTCATTCTTGAATTTAAGAGGGAGTTAGCTTTCAAATTCGAGATGAAGGACCTTGGTTTTATACATTATTTCTTGGGACTAGAATTATGGAAAAATTTTGGTGAGATTTTCCTTTCCCAAGGAAAATCTCACCAAATATTTCCATTGCTGGAAATATTTTGCATGGTTGATTGCAAATCCTTGCCTACACCTATAGAGATGAATTTGAAGAAGTTGAGTGCAGAGGCTTTTGGACCAAACCTAACAAACCCCTATGAGTATAGAAAATTGGTCGGTCCTCTGATGTTTCTTATAAACACTCGACCTGACATATTCTTCGTAGATAAAAATTTGAGCCAGTTTATAACTGAGCCTCACCATGTGTATTGGGTTGTTGCCAAGCATGTAATGAGATATCTATATGGGACTATTAACCTTGGATTGAGATATGCCACCAGAGATGTTAGACTACATGGATATACAAATGCAGATTGGGTTGGCAATGTTGTCGAGAGGAAGAGTACTTTTGGATGATTATGTTTTAGTTTGGGATCCTACATGATATCATGGATTAGTAGGAAGTAGAAATATGTATCACTTACCATTGTTGAGGAAGAGTATATGACAACCCTCTTGGTGCTTTATGAAGAATTTTGGTTGAGGAAGCTCTTTGGATAGTTATTTGAAAAGCTTTTTGACACGACAATCATCTATTGCGACAACAAGAGTGGAATTCGTTTGTTAGAGAATATTGTGTTTTATGACAAGTCCAAACATATCGAAATTAAATATCATTACATCCGTGACATGGTGTAGAGAGGTGTCATGAGATTCCTCCACATTTTGACAGATGAGTAGACAGATGATATCCTCACTAAGCCTTTGCCAAAAGGGATGTTCCTGGTATTCAGAGAGTCGCCTGGAATGGTTGAGATGTCCATTTCGAATAAGGGTCTAGAAGGGAAACTTTTAGGGGCTAATATTCGTAAGTGGTCTAATTTTGCATGCTTTTCCAAAAAAAGATTCACTAATTAATATTTTTTTCTAAAAATCATTCACCCAAATTTTAATAAAATTATTTTACCTTAAAAATCGTCAAAACGTTATATATAGACTATATAGAATTGTCATAAATTTAAAATTTTTTACAAAAATATCCTAAATTTTTTTACAAATTCCATATTGTGGGCTATTGAAATACACCAAGTTTTCTAAACTTCAATATAAATTTCTATCCTTAAAATTATCCTTGGGGTCTGGGTTGATCAATAAGACTGAGTAGTGTTCTTCTCCTCTCATTGAGCTCCCAGGGTGAGTAATGGAGCTATAACACTCATGAGGATGAGACACCTCTAACTGATAGGATGTTAAGACCTCAGATCTGCCCTAGTTAGAGTATGCCCCAGTTAGTGTCCTACTCACTCTATGGGATAACCTCTCCCATTTGGCCGATGGGTTGAGGGATTTAGGGATAAAGTGTGATCCCTATCCATTGCAGTAGGTGGATCTTATCCAAGTTAGTGGATGCAAGTGTTCTACCATTTGAATCTTTAGGGTTAAGATGGATGAGAAAGGGCAATAGGGTCGAGTGTGATCCTTACCTCTAGTAATTTAATCTCACCTATTGTTAGGGACTTTGGGATAGAGTGTGATCCCTACACATTGGGGTAGGTTGATCTCACCAATTGTCTTTAGTTTCAAGTGGTAAAAATGGATCTCGATTAATGATGATAATTCTAGGTGGTAGCAGAGTCTCCCTGATGGTGATAGTGTCATGGTGGTAGTTGCAGCTCCCCTACAAAATTTCTTCTTCTATAGATTCGAAAATGTTCAGCATGAGATGAATAGAGACAAAAAAAGATGGTACATGATGATCAATGGTCAGATATTGGCAAGTGGAATTATCCCTAGTTGGGAGTGAGTGATAAATTGTGAAACTAGGGTCAAATTCCACTTTGGACAACTCATTTGATGGACATGATCATTACATTAAATTCTTCTTTTTGAGAGGACAAAAATTGACTTTTGAAGAACTCAATTTGGATAAGGAAAAGTGCATTTTTGAGTTCAAGCTCACAAGTGAAAATTTGTCAAGGCCAACCTTGGGTTAAACGACACATCTCAAGGACAAGATGGCACCACTCAAGTTGCATATAAATACAAGTTAAGCTCTCCTCATTTGGCACCTCATCAACTCATCACATATCATTCTCTCTGTACTTTTGATTGGTTTGTACAACTCAAAATTGCACGGTATTCTTCGCACACGTGGGTTGAAAGGAGGGTGAATTTTAGAAGGCCAAAATCTACAATTTTTTTGCACTTTGACCAAGCATTAACCTATATTAACTTTGTGTTTTTGGGCATTTTTTGAGTTCCATTTTCTAGGAGAATTTCTATTTGGGTAAGTCAATCTTTTGGGCACACAAACCAAGGTAATATTTTGACTTTGACTATGTTGAATCAAACCTGCAACTAAGGTTTTGTAGCAGCCTTTGACATTGACTTTGACTATGATGAATTTAGACTTGCAACTAAGGTTTTGTAGCAGCCTATGACATTGACTTTGACCAATATTATGGAGGTGTTTTGAGACTATTTTCAAGGCACTTTGATGAGCTCATCAGGTTGAATATTTTGAGTATTGATCGAGCTCAATTGGAGGACAGCTAACCATTGACTATTGACTGTTGTTGTTGTTATTGTCTTTGACTAGAGTTGATTGTTACCAGATTTGACTATTAGATGTTGTTTTGTTTTTTGGTTGGAATACTTGAATATTGTATATTAGTTTTGGTTAATGGCTAGTCAAATTTTGACCTTGACTCTTGATGATGTACTCTCTTTGTTGAACATTTGAAGACAATCTAATAGAAGAAGATTTGAAATGGTTTTCCCCTAGTGGGATTTTTCCTTGGTCATTTACCAAATATTGTGTCTCTTGTCTCTTGGTCATATTTCATTATTGTATGTTTTAACCCCATACAGAAATTACCTGCATACGAATTCTAAATCACAGGAAAAATAAAAATGCGAGAGCATAACACATAAAACACATATACACAGAGATTTCCCACTAGATCTCAAAATCGAGACTACCAGCTTGATTTTTCATTATATTCCTTTCAATGTTACAATACATATTTATACATGCCGAAGCATCCAATACCATGGACCGAAAACCATCGCGTCCAAAACCATGGACCGAAAACCATAGGTAGGTTCGCCCAACCTAATATAGGGTCAAAAAAAAAATTTCTCGGGGTGCTGCCCCGAACCCTGAAGAGGAGGGCTACCCGGCCCCCTCAAACCCCCCGGACAGGGGGCGCTGCCGCCCCCCCTGTGACCCCCCCACTGCGCAATTGGTGCAATGAAGGCGGGGCTCCACCCCCCTTCTAACCCCCCTGTTCACTACGTAGGTTAGTCGTCGAAAGAATATAACACAACCCAACAATCTCCCACTTGTTGTTTTCTTTCCACAGGGGGCCACAGGAGAGCTTAGTCATTTTTCCAGCCCTGAAACGCCCATTGTTTCTCTACACCAAGAGAACTTCTTGGAGCTCACAGATTTTGTCAATGCATCTGCAGTATTCTACAAATTGTCCACCTTTACCAGCAACACCTTTTTGTCTTCTATCATATCCCTCACAAAGGGATACTGAACATCAATGTGCTTTGTCTTTGAATGATAAGCAGGGTTCTTTGCCAAGAAAATTGCCCTTTGGCTGTCATAGTCTATCCTTATAGCTCCCTGTACTAACCCCATACTTGAACACAATCTCTGCAACCAAACTGCTTCCTTGCGTGCATGAGTGGCTGCCATGTATTCTGCCTCGGTAGTTGATAGTGCCACTACAGATTGTTTCTTACTCATCCAACTGACTGCACCTCCAAATAGGTTAAACACATACCCACTTGTAGATCTTCTCTGGTCCAGATCTCTAGCCCAGTTTGCATCAACAAAGCCATGAATATCCGACACTCTGTCCAATTGGTCTTCCTTGGTAGCACAAACCATAATCACTAGTGCCACTCAAATACCTGAAAACCCGCTTCACTGATGTCCAGTGCTCCTTCCCTGGTTTTGACATAAACCTGCTCAATACTCCCACTGCATGTGCAATGTTTGGTCTAGTACAGACCATTGCATACATCAAGCTACCGACTGCACTTGCATATGGAACACGGGACATGTCCTCTTCCTCTTCTTGTGTCTTGGGACACTGTTCAGCAGATAACCTCACACCTACAAGAATAGGAACCTTCACCGCTTTACTATCCTGCATATTAAACCTCTGCAATATTGTCTCGACATACTTCCTCTGGTTTAACCAGAGCTTACTCTTTTCCCGATCTCTTTTAATTTCCATGCCCAAAATATAGTTTGCAGCACCGAGATCTTTCATGTCGAATTTGGAGGACAATTGGGTCTTCAAATCCTGGATAATTTCTTTGTCATTTCCAACCAACAACATATCATCAACATACAAGAGCAGATAAATAACACGGTCACCAATTAATTTAAAATACACACAATGATCTGCTTTGCTTCTGGTGAAGCCAAGTCCCCGTATAAATGTATCAAATTTCTGATACCACATCCTTGGTGACTGTTTTAACCCATACAGAGATTTCTTTAACTTGCATACCAGTTCTTTCTTACCCTTCATTGCAAAGCCTTCAAGTTGCTTCATGTAGATTTCCTCTTCCAGATCCTCGTGAAGAAATGTTTTCTTCACATCCATCTGTTCTACCTCAAAACCAAAAGTAGCAGCAACAGATAAAAGTAATCTAATAGAATTTACCTTGGCAACAGGAGAAAAAATATCACCAAAATCAATTCCCGGCACCTGGGAATAACCTTTTTCTACCAACCGCGATTTGTATTTCTCCACCTTTCCTTCTGCATTTGTCTTCTTCTTGAACACCCATTTGTTTCCAATGGGTTTCCTTCCAACTGGCAAATCCACCAGATGCCATTTCATCAACCATGGCCTCTTTCTAGAGTTTTCCATCCTTTGAATCTATTTCTTCCTTCATAGTTCTGGGATCATCATCAGTAATAGATAAAGAAAAATTTGAACTGAAAGTAGATGGACTATACCTTTTTGGCTGCCTTCTTTCTCGAACTGATCTTCATACACCCAAATTTTGTGGCTCTTCATCTTTTGATTCCTCCTCTGTTGTAGAGTTTGATTCTTCCTCCTCTAGCTCAAACTCTATCTTATCAGGTTCCTTTGGTTGGACTTCATGTTTAATAACATCTTTCACCTCTTTGAACACCACATCTCGGTTGTACACAACCTTCCTTGTTACTGGGTTCTGTTGAGGCCTCGAAAATCGCTGCCACAACATTGGGGGATAACCACCCGGTCCAGACCTTGGTACAACTCCTTTTCCGTTTGGGATGGTGGCTCCGACTGGAGATAACGGGAC
Organism: Pinus taeda; assembly: GCA_000404065.3. NCBI lineage: Eukaryota > Viridiplantae > Streptophyta > Pinopsida > Pinales > Pinaceae > Pinus > Pinus taeda. The sequence continues at coordinate 144,567 of APFE030930830.1, forward strand.
CAGTTTCCCGATAGTAAGATAAAAGGGATGGATGGGTGATGAATAATTTACTTGAGTGATAGGCGACTAGCTTATTCTATTGACAGAAAAGGGAAACTAATACTAATCTCGGGCACAACTTATTCATTCAGAATGCAGCATTAAATAATCTTTATCTATCTAACAGGCATATAGATGACTCTGTAAAATAAATAAGAGACATTCAATCATTCAAAGATTACTTCATATGAATAGTCACAATGAAGCGATAAATACAAATTACTGCATTCACTGTTTATATCGTCGATACATATACACGGTTGAAAGAGAAGCATGCGATAAACAACCAATAGTGGAATGCATAAAGAATGCTGTGAAAAGCACATATTTATATAAGCGACAATAGCAAGAGTGATCCAAACAACAATTCATATAACAAAAATGAGTACAGACGCAGATAATAGTACCATGTGAGCTGTAGATCAATCCGAAATATCGATCGCTATTCAAGATTCCTTCTTCAACACAGAAATGCTTTCAAACAATGACAGTAGTGCACATTTGCATAAAAACCTTCCTCATTAAATTCGGAATAATTGGTCGAGTTTCATAAAAGAATATCCCTGAAGTACAATAGTGCAACTTCAAGGTTTAAGTCATATACAAAACTTTACGACCATTTCTAAATGCATGAAAGGGTCTATAAATACTACTAAGCTAAAAAAAATCTATGAAACAAAATCCTACTAAATTGGTATCACTAAATGCGGTCTATCTCTCAGGGGCGATCTGGTAGTCGGCGAAGTGAGTCATGCCTTAGGTTGTTTGCCCTTAAACCTAAGCTGGCTTGTCGCAAGCATTGGTTCCACTTCTGGTGGTTTGTTGAGGCGCAAACTGAATTGGGTGGCGAAGGTGGCATCCTGAATGTCGGGTATAATATACCCGACAGCATCTGTTAGGCATTTCAAGGCGGCTCTTTGGCTGTATGGTTTGATTAAGAAGAACCAATAAGCAT
>APFE030930834.1:0-31832 GCA_000404065.3 Pinus taeda
AGAGATGAGTTGGGTGAATTAGTTATTAATTAATTCACAAGTTATTAACTCATAATACAACTAATGAATACATCAGTTAACTCAGTTGCATGTCAGTGCATGTTCAGTTCAGTAGGGATAGGTGTTAGAGAATCAGATTGCTATCAGTTGTGACTATAGTTGTGCATCAGATCTTGCACAATCAAGGGATTGAGTATGCCAATGAGTTTTTCCACGTATTTGCCCACATTGCAGCTTGTGCCTCACGTGATTTAGCCAATGAAATACGTGGTTGCCTTGGAATTATCATCAGTTCTTGAGCAGTATTGAGCAGCGGAGGCAGGCAAGCAGCGAAGGAGATTTGAGCCAGTGATTGATTCACATCTGAGCTATATTGTGTGTAACAGAGGTGGAGATACTTGTGAGAAGTATTATGCTGTGTAATGTTACATGACTCAATCATTAATATACAGATAGTTGGGGTTTTTAGCGAGATGCTTTCCCCGGGATACATACTGTGTTAATGTGTGAATGCTCTTGATGTTTTTATTGTTATTGATGCTGCTATATTGATGATCAACGTAGAGGAGCTTATGTATTGTGTATGTTTTCCACAATAGTACATGATCAGGATAATCTCTGTTGAATATGTGTTAAATTATTCAAAATTTCTACATGTCTTTATTAGTGTGCACCAAACTTGCAACTACCCTAATGCATTGGGTTCCAAGGTACATCATTTTGAGATTACATAATGCATTCGGATACAAGGTGCACCATTGTGAGATTGCATATAAAAGAAAAATAATGTTTTCTTATTTTTATTATCCATTAGTTCTTCCAACACATTTAAGCGTCGATGACCTTTTTCCCTCTACAAACACCCCTTAGATTTTGTTGAAAGTATTTATCTACAACAAATTATATTTTATATTTGAATTTTTTAAACCTCCCCTATATTTAATTTTTTATTTTCATAACGACCATATATTTGTGGAGGAGATGATACCAGGTAACTTCTTTGTTAAAATTTATATTTTCATAGTTTAGTTTTCCAATTTTGTTTGTAATTACCATTTTTTCTTAAATATATTGTATCACGATACATTTATAGGTCACATTGCATGTGATGCTCATTAACATTCTCAGTGCACATAAGATCTAAAAAATGGTTGGTGCACATATTTATTAGGTCATTCGTGCACTAAGAGATTTATGAAGCACCATTATTGAGGCAAAATATCCACATATACACACTATGAGACATAGGTAGGTATGCCTTAAAACAATGTTGCGTAAATGGATGACTGGTTGCACCATTCACAAAACTACCCTATCATGTTGGTGTATGGACTTGACAAATTATTCCTACAATACGTAGTATGTTAATATAGTAGCACCATTGTTTAATGTTATATATTATTTAACACAAGGTACTAAACATAAGATAATTATGTCTCATGATGATAATGCTTATGTGGATCCCTCAATGCACCATTGTTGATGCTACTCTCTCACTTTGGCACACTGCTTGGAATGTTGTTTGTGTCTCTTATTTGCAATGCATTGACAAGGACTAGTAATACCATTTAGCAGTGTTATGCATTATTTCACGGACATTAAAACTAATAAATGCATATACTAGTGTTTATATGCACTAATGCATTCATTAGAGTTATTTTTAATTTACTAAATGCATTAGTGTGTTTAGGGATAGCTTAGTGCACCATATTTGGTGTTATCAAACATCCTCAACGGAACACTTTGGAGAGCCATGAGCCTTAGTCTCAAGGTACATTGGTCATTGTTTCGAAAACACATTATTGATGTTGACATTTACATATTGTTTTTTTCTTTCTTTCTTTATTTTTTAATACTCACCGCGTCTTCATTTTTAACGTTAAATTGACTTTCTTAACATTAATTCTATCATCTAAATGTTGATTGGTTTTTAGATAATTCTCCCCTAACATCCATATATTGAGTATATTAGTTCAACATGATTGATGTTACTTCTAATTTGACATAATGCATTATAGTGTGGCATGATTGACATGTCAAAGTTGAAATGACATATATTAATTGGAATTGATAACTTGGCATGTTCGCAAAGCATTGATATTTTGATGTTCCTAATGTTGATATTTCAAACACTTTCAAAAAGATGAAACACCACCAAACACGTCTCAAATTTATTATAGTGATAAATATATTGTCAATAAAATAACATAAAATCATTAATATATCAACAAAAATTAATTATTATTAGTATTTTATATGCAAACAATTATTAATTATAAAAACATTATATCTCAATTTTACAACCTTATTTTTTAATCCCAAATATTATAATAGTAATAATTAATTACTCCTTTACTTCAAATGTTCTACAAAATCATATAAAATCTCTTTCATTAAATTAAATAATGACTAACCATGGTTGATAGAAAAACCCCAAACTTGCACCGACACAAAAATCACTAAACCCATAGCATGCTAGGGCACTTTTATAGTGTTTTGAAAATATATTTTACATTTCAACCACAAGCAAGGTTGTCTTTTAACTAATATTCAATGCCTCTCATAAAGAAATAAAGGAAAATTGCAAATTATGGAAGAAATAAGGCCACATCTTACAAGCACAATTGTAGCCCATTGGGCGTACAGTAGATGGTGGAAGTGTGCTCAGTTAAGGTACTATGTAGTGAAAGTTCATTTGTTTGAAATTATGTGGGAAAAAAATCAACCATGTTAAGGGTTGGTGTGGCATAGGCAAAGTGTGATCCCCAGGTGATTTTAACAGCTTAGATGCACTTACATTATGGCTACTCAAGCCACAAATTAAGTGTGGCAATCATCTCAAAACTGACATAACCTAACAAGAAAAAACAAACACAAATGTAACTTCAATTATTTTATGAGATAAATTAGTGAAAAATGCTTATTAATAATATATATGCTCACATACTGTACTACATGCCCAATATTTCCCTATTATGGTTGTCATTGCCCATGAATGCATCAAATTTTGTCCAGTTCTTGGAAACGTAATAAAAAATGAGAAGGCAGTTCTAACAAATATTTTAGGACTATAAAAAATACCAAATTTTAATATCATACTTCTTTGGGGTATTGATTCACCATCCCTTAAAAAAAAGAAATCAAGAAATATTATTAGTTTGTATTGTATAATACCCAAAATAAGTGTTCTAAGAGGTATAAAGTAATGTGTTTGCCTTGAAAGTTATTATTATTATTTATTTATTTTTCTTTTCATAAAGTTTGTTTGCTAAGCTTCATGCGCCATACATAAGTAGGAGGGGGCATACATTTGTGATCATGTATGTTTTTCTTAACGGAAGAAGATAATGATAATGATAAATTAAAAAATCATTTATATGTTAAATAAATGTTGGCACTTAAGGTGGAGGCTAGAGAAGGAGGGTCATTCTTGGCCCTAATGAAAAAATAGATTACCAATTTAGTTGAGTCTTGGAACAACAGCTAATAATCAATCAAAATTCTTAGCCCTCTTGAAGGGATTGGATATTTTTAGGCATCTATATATATCTAGAATTAATGTTTTTGAGGACTTTATGTTGGTTATACATCAATTCACTAAAGCTAAGAAGACACTTAGCCTTGATTCCTCGATGTTCTGTTGAACGGTTCTTGTCTTAATTTCTCAATTTGATCGAGTGTACTTTTATCATGTTTATAGACAATTAAACTCAACTGCAGATGAGCTAGAAAATAAGGGAGCCACTATGAAACAAAGTGATATTGAATTGAATTAGAGTTTGGGCCTCTCCCCAATTTCGTAATCATGCAAGGTTCCACAGTTTTTTATATTAAATTTTGGGAGAGAGCTTTCTGCCTCCCTCCATTTCCACAAAATTCGATGAACATCTCAAGGAGAAACAATTTTGATCCTATAATGGTTTCTGGGTTCAGGATTTTATGACTCATTGGTCAACCTTCCTTTTCCGACCCTAAAATCTTATGAATTGTCCTAGATGTCAGAGCCTGGTGAACAGGTAGCCTCCTTTAACGGCTCATCTCTCCATAGGGAATCACATCTATTTGTTTTTCTTTAAGTGTGGTTTAATGCAATTCCTCTCGATTGCAGTGTCTAGTGTTATTTGAGCAAACATGAAGTTAATTTCATTGTCATGTTATGATGTTTCGATGTTGTCTCTCTGTACAAGTTATTTTTTTGTGGATATTTGAGTCATTTCATTGCAGGATGGCTCATTTTGGAGTTTGAGCACTGTCTATTTATCGCCCCCTTCAGACCCTTTGTGGCTTGGGTTGTTGGAATTTGGTTCCTTCTCGAAGTGTGGATTTTTCAAGTGTGAATCCTTTTGAGCTAGGTTGTGGAGTCTTCAGTTCTTTTCTCAAAATGGTGAGCAAATCTAATCTTTTGGAACACATATACCCTTCTAACATAATTGACAGAATGTTGGACTCTTCTCAAGCTCTGATAGCCTAAATCCATAAGTTGGAAGGCATGATGGAGAGATAACGATGCTCCTTCTAGCAATTTCTAGAAGATAATGTTCTTGTTCATCATGCCGAAATGGACTTTTCTCTTGATGAGATGAGGGAGGGAATTCGCCTGCTCAGGTCACGGGTGGAAAAATTGGAAGTCTCATCCTCCTCTATAGGTAAGATGTCTTTTGGAGATCCTGGTCCAGCAGCTCTTGTTGTTTGTAAGAGTTTCTGACGCTCAAGAGGCTCAGACGCAAATAGTCATGGCACCTGATGACTCTCACGGCATGTTCTGGATTTTACTCTCGGTTAGGTAGTCAAGATTTTTTTTTTCCCTCTCTGTTATCAATCACATATTTTAAATGTATTTTCCTCTTTGGGTCTTTCTGTAGAACCTACAATTGTCGTCTTCACCATATTAACTAGTTAGTTAGTTCAGGAAATAGTAAACTCTTTGTTTACTTTGTTGAATATGTACTTTTTGTCTCATAAAACAAATATAAAAGTTATGGGCCCTAACCTAGTTTTATTAATAGAAATTCTACTACTCATTAAAAAAAAATGATTTAATAAATAACATATATATGGAAATATATAAATCAAATTTTAATCGTTTTAATTTAAATAATATATTCAAACATTGTTATGTCGATAGGTGCATAATGTTAACTAACATGCTTCCCTAAAACCTGTCCATACTTGCTTCCTTTATTGCAAGATTCAACCTTGTCTTCAAGTACATGGATCACATTGATTATAGTAATAGTAGCACCAAAACTCAATTAATTTTAAGTTCACAATATTTGTGAAGATCACATGTATGAATGAAGCTATAATATTTGTTATGATAATAACCTTATAAATTTAAAATATGAAAAAAAAATGAAGCTACTTTCACAACCCACTAGTTCTTAAAGCAAGAATATTTAGCTGCATATTTCAGATTCACAATACTTGTGAAGATCCCATGTATGAAGGAAGTTATAGTATTTGCTATTGATTACAACCTTATAAATTTAAAACAGGAAAAAAAAATGAAGATACTTTCAAAAAAGGAAGAATACTTAGTTCCATAGAATACATGTAAATCAAAGAATGATGATTCCTCAATGTCATTTTCTAATTGGACTTTTTATCGCATAAAAGTACTCATTTCCTAAAAATTTTATTTAGAATTGTAAAGTGATAGGTTGTGTACGTCATAACCATGTAAATTTGTCACTTTAAGTATTTGGGCATGCTCGCTCTGTAGATTCAACAACTTATGTGATATAATAAAACACAAGATAAGAATCTACTCTACTTCTTTAGTAGAAACCAAAATTGATCGATTAAAACAATAAGCAGAAAAGGAATAATATCAATTTCACATAACACAATATTTCTCTAGGAAAGCAACTGATAAAAACCTCGATAATCTATATTGCATTAACCAAAAGATCTAAGAAGAAACTGCAATGCATGTTCGTCCTAAACAATTATTGCACTAGTACAATCTAACTCTCTGCCTCACAAGCCAGCTCAAGCCAACACTTGGTCAATTCTGCTTCCTACCAAGCCCCTACTTCCTTGCACAATCCCTAAGAGAATTAACCCATATTTAATTGGAAATCCACTCTCCATAATTGTGCAATCCAAACATAGGTCCTCAACCGATTGCATGCACCATCTATACAACTCAGAAAATTATGCAATTGATAGTACACTATCCCTGAACTCTAATCTCAACTGGGTCTTCCTCTGAACTGAATGCATGAGTTATTTATAAGTAAATCTTCAGTTAACTGGTTACTGGTGATGCACTGGTGCATTACTCCACTACTACACCTCTACTAGTTCCTCCAATAGTTAGAACTAGTTTAATTGACTATAATTTAGTTAGACTCTATAGTCAGTTAAACTCAAAAGAAATCAACTTAGGCCCCTAAAATTTAGGGATCATCTCTACATGACTCTATATAGACTTCCAACTTGAATTTCCTAAGTCAATTTAACTTAATTAACTATTACAAGTTGCTATAAGAATATAATTTTGATTTAATTCACAATTTAATTCAAGGACAAAATAAATTGGTATTTCTTGTTGCTATTTTTAACACTTTCTCTCAATAAGAAAGGGATTATAGCTACCCCAAGCCTGTCTCTGTGAAACTTGAATTTACATCTTGACAAATCCTTTGTCAAAATATTTGCATCCTACTCCTATGTGGGAATGTACTCCAAGTACATAATTCTCCTCTGCACACAATCTCGAAGATGATGATACTAGATATCAATATGCTTGGACCGACCATGAAAAACTAGATTTTCATAGAGTTTGATACAACTCTTATTGTCATATTAAATCACAGTTGGATCCATCTGCTGACCAAACAAACCAACCAGAATCTTCTTCATCTAGATAGCCTCAAAAGTTGCTTGACTAGCAGCCATGTACTCTGCTTCTGCTGAACTGAGTGCAACTGGTCTTTGTTTCCTGTTGTACAAGAAACAATTGTTGACCCAATACTGAAGATCCCTCTTGATGTTCTCTTCCTATCGGATGGACTTCCTACCCAATTTTCATCGGTGAAGACTTGAAGCTTCACTCCCTCTGTCCATTTGTAACATAAACCATATTGAGTAGTGCCTTTGAGGTATCTCAACACATGCTTGGTTGCCTTCCAATACAACTTGGTCATCTTAACCATCGCTTGACTAAGTCGGTTAACTGCATAGCACATGTTTGGTTATGTGTTCACCAAATACATGAGTGAAACCATAAATTTTCTATAAATAGTATCTTCCACTATTTCACCATACGTAGCATCCTCCTTCCTTCAGTTATGTGCTAGAGGAGTCTCCATGGGTTTACTGCTCTCCATGTGAAACTTCTTGAGTATTTCTTTGGCATAATTTCCCTAAGAGACAAAAATTTTCTCATCACCTTGCCATGATTCCATGCCCAGAAAGTAGTGCATGAGTCCCAAGTCCTTCATTTCGAACTCTCTTGCAAGGTCCTCTTTACAAGACTTAATCAGCTTATCATCACCTGTTAGAATCAAATCATCAACATATAAAACAATAATCAACAATTTACCTTCAACCATAATATGGTAAAATTTTGCATCTGTTTCACTTTTGGTGAAGCCCAACCTGGTGAAGTAATTATCAATCATGGTGTATTAAGCACATGGTGCTTGTTTTAGCCCATACAATGCTTGCTTGAGTCAGCACACATGTGACTCTTGGTCAAAGGTCTCAAAACCTTCAGATTTCTCAATAAACACCTCTTCCTCAATCATGCCATTAAGGAAGGTTGTCTTTACATCCATCTGATGTATCTTCCATCATGTCTATGCTTACAGTGCCAAAATGGATTTTATTTATGAGTACCTTGAAACAGGAGAAAATGTCTCATCGTAATCAATTCCCTCCACTGGAGAAAATCCTCGGGCCACAAACCTAGCCTTGTGTTTCTCTACATTACCATACGTTTCTTTCTTTACCTTGTAAATCCATTAGGAACTCACCACTGAATTATCTGCCGGTCTTGGGACCACATCCCAAACATTGTTCCTGACAATGGAGTCATACTTCTCAACCATGGCATCAACCCAAACCAATTGCAGCACTTCTTCCTCAAAAGAGGATGACTCAGTCTCAACACATCTTCTCATAAGAGCCATGTATCCAATGTACCTCTCTGGTGACCTACTCTTCCTGTGTTGTGGTGTGGGTGTTCCCACATTCTCTCTCACATCATGCAATAACCTGTCACCCTCTCTGGTGCGTGTTCTCCCATCTCTGGAAGACTCTACATGAGTGGGTGTCTCCACTCCCTGATCCTCTGCATGTGACTTCTCAACATCAATCTGAGGTTCCTCCTTAGGAGATAAAAGCTTCTCAACCCCATGTAGTTGAAGTTCCCTCTCAAGGGAACATCTCATGGCCTTCTCTTCATCGAATTTTACATCCATGTGAACCATTGTCATCTTGTTGATCGGCAAGTACACCCGATAGTTATGAGGTGTATTAGTGTACCCCATAAATATCCCCAACTCTGTTGTTGGCTCAAGATTCTTCCTTGCATCTTTGGGTACATGGAAGTAGATTGATGAACCAAAAATATTGAAGTGACCCACATCTGGTTTCTTCCCTGAAAAATCATCTTTCAGCGTACTCATCCCAAGAATTCGATGAGGGCTTCTATTCTGCAAATAAATATTTTTGTTGCATGCCTCGACTCATAAGTGTAGTGGTAGGCCTTGATCATGCAACATCGACTATTCTACCCCTACTATGCTTCTGTTTTTCCTTTCAGCCACCCCATTCTTCTGTGCATTATGAGGTGCCATCAACTCTCATCGAATGCCTTTTTTGCACATAAATTTTTAGACTCATTCGACACATACTCTCCATCTTTAGCACTTCTGAGAGATTTAACCTTCCTGCCAGTATCTTTCTTGACCAATGCTTAAATTCACAAAACTCTACAAAATTTTGATCTTTCTTCTGCATGAAGAAGATCCAACAGTTACGAGAAAAATTATCAACAAATATAACATCATACATGTGCTTGTCCATGGATGCTATCGAGAATGGTTCACACACATCTGAGTCAACTCGATCGAAGATCGTCTACGCTTGATTTTCTTTGTCATGAATGGAAGCCTTGGTGTACTTTCCCATTGTGCCCTTTGCATGTGTCAACCTGCTCAAGTGCACCCTTGGGAAGACCGATAGAAATTTGTTGCCTTATTTTCAAAGTGCCATGATGCAAGTGACCCCACCTCCTATGCCACAACTCACTGATGTCTTGGCTCTGCACCTTCTCTGCTTTCATGCTCAAGGAAGAACAATCTTCTACCTCCAACTTGTAGATATTCTTACTCTAACCCCTATCCTCTTCACTTAGCCCATGGCTATGTGACGAAGGAACACATTTCCCTTACTAAATATCACATCATAGCCTCTATCCTCCAACATAGAAACATATTCCAAGTTCTTCTTCAAACTAGAAAAATACATAACATCCCGCAAATTGAGGGGAGAACTTGACTCCCTTTGAAAGGTAACTGTACCAAGCCCAGTAACACTATACCTCCCGTCATCACCAATCTCAATGTGCATTTGGAGATCCTTCTCCTCCAAGTTACTGAAGAGCTCTTTATTACCAATCATGTGGAAATAAGCTTCATTGTCCAAGTACCATACACTACCCATCATCGATGACACCATACATGCCATGAGGGTAAATTTCAGTTCGAATTGTGAGGCAAGAGCCTCACCTGCCACTCCTCCTGAGGGATTTTTACCGACCTTTTAGAGTGGACACTCTGTGGAAAAATGTCCCAACTCATGACAATGAAAGCACTTAACTTTCGACATGTCCTTCTTCTTGCCTCCCTAACAAGAATCTAATTTGGAATGGGATGACTTCCCCTTCCCTTTCTTTGCCTTACCCGCTAAGATACAATTCTCCTCATCATCAGTCTTTGATGAGGATCCATCTCTGGTGTTCGTTTGAATCTCTTCCTATACCAAATCTAACCACAAACGTTCCCAATCTAGTAGCTTCTATCTCCCATTAACTGAGTCTTGGTAATTGTGCCATCTCTTGGGAAGTCCTAGAAGAGCTAGGCTCACCATATCGTCTTCGGAAATAGTAATCCTTACACTTCCAAGCTCATCCCAATAATGAGTGAACTTGGTCCAGTACTTCGGAATTGAGTCGCCTTTCTCCATCTTTACCTTTCTAAGTTTGTCCTTCAGTGCCAACTTCCTATGGTCACTGCTATTTTGAAATAGGTATGTCAATGCCTTCCACATTGAGTATGGATTATCCTTACCGTGGAGACTCGAGACAATGTGGTCTCGAACTCCTTACAGGATAATTCTTCTCACTTTTTCCACACACTTTCTCCATTCATCGAGATCTTTAGCATCTGATGTTGGAGGCTTAGGAATGTCATGATCTATGAATTCCCTGAGGCCATTGTCTTCTAGAACTGCCTCCATCCTATCCTTTCAAGCGATGTAATTCGAGTTACCCTCCAAGACATACTCAAGTCATAAATCGTAGAATGTCATATTGCTACTATGAAGTATGAACTTGCAAATTTGATTTTACCTGCACACCAAAATCAAATTCTCCTCTTCTATATTGTCTCCATCTCTGATACCATGTATATTTTTACTGTAGATTCAATAACTTATGTGATATGCTAAAACACAAGACATGAATCTACTCCACTTCTTCGGTAGAAACTAAAATTGATCGATGAAAATAATAAGAAGAAAGGAAGAATATCAATCGTGCATAACACAATATTTCTCTGGGAAAGAAACTGCTAAAAACCCTGAATATCTATATTTTATTAACCAGAAGATCTGAGAAGAAAATAGAATGTTTGTTCATCTTGAACAATTCCTACACTAGTACAATCTAACTCTCTACCTCACAAGCCAGCTCAAGCCGACACTTAGCCAATTTTGTTGCATGTCAAGCCCCTACCTCCTTTCATAATCCTTATGGAAATTAGCCCATGTTTAATTGGGAAATTCACTCTCCATAAATGTGCAATCCAAACATATGTCCTCAACTGATTGCATGCACCATCTATACAACCCGAAAAATTATACAACTGATAGTACATTGTCCCTAAACTCTAATCTTAACTTGGTCTTCCTCTACACTAACATGCATGAGTTATTTATGAGTGAATCTTCAATTAACTAGTGTGGTATTGGTGATGCATTGATGCACTACTCCACTACTAGACCTCTATTAGTTCCTCCAGCAGTTAGAACTAGTTTAATTGACTATAACTCACTTAGACTGGGTTATCTAATTACAACTCAAAAGAACTCAACCTAGGCCCCTAAAATTTATGGATCACTCTACATGACTCTAGATAGACTTCCAACTTGAATTTACTAAGTCAATTAAGTCAATTTAACTTAATTAACTATTACAAGTTGCTATGAGAATAGAATTTCAATTTAATTCAAGGACAAATTAAATTGGATTCTTGTTGCTATTTTAACACGCTTCTTTCTTTTCTTTTCTTTTTTTAATTTTTTCTTGTATCACTCTTAGGAACCAAGGATATTACATGAATTTTTAATACTGAGAGCATTCAAGACACTGAAATTGACATTGATACCAAAGACCCTAGTCATAGAAACCAAAATTTGGGCCATTATAGACTTATATGACCCAGAAAATAGGGAGACATTGTAATTATTCATCTTCCTATCTTCCCCATATACAAAAATTTTCATTTAGAAAATCTAAGATAAGTACTAGAAAGTATAACAAACAATGAACAACATAGATACCAAAGACATAGGTAGTAAAATAGAAATATAAGAAGACTAGTCAAGGATGATGATTGTAGATCCTGGAGAGCCAACTTCATGGGAATTATTCTCTGGTAGAGAAGAGTTAGCAAAAATGGAATTGAGAGGGACTACATTGATAGTTTCTTCCTCTTCATCATGGCCTTTTGATTGAGTGTCAAAACCTGAAACAATATATCTTTCCACCCAATTTAGCCTTACTGTTGTATCATTGTATCATCCACGTTGTATTTGATGTCTCTCATAATGCTCTTTATATCTTCATGTCCTACAAATATTTTGTAGTTATCAATTTGTAAATCCCTAATGACCATGTTTAACAAAGTCTTCAACTGGCGATGAAGGGTGATGGAGTGCAGAAAGTGAAGGCATATCTTCCTGAATTTTCCAAGGTCTGGAAATTTGAGACAACCTCCACTAATCTCAGAGTTAGAAAAGTATTGTCAATCTCTGAATTCTTTAGCTTCTAGCTTCAAATTTTCTTCATGATTGCCAATAGAGTAACCTCGAAAAAGTTGGCGATGGACTCCCATCCAAAGAATCGTTAACCCTTGCATGAGGAAGGCCCTATAGTGCCTCCTCAACAAGTAAATTGTCATTTACTCGGCGCCATGAGTTCCCTACAAAACACGAAGTCCACAACTACTACTGACTACAAAAAATGTTGGAAAAAATTATAGTGAAGGAAGGAAGAGTGGATGTGAATGCAAACACAATTGAAAACAAGAAAGGAGAGGTTGATGTTAAAGGACTGTAGGGCGATATAATTGTTAAGGGAGACCCAAAATCACGTATGAGTTGTTAAAATGGAGAAACATTGATGTACCCCAAGACACACAAGAAACACCTTGATATGTTCAGGAAGACTGTAGACTAAAAATATAACCTGGACCCGAACAATAGAGAGGATTGCAAGGTACTAATAACCCTTACAAACTATTTCAAAACCAAATTGAAAAGGTACATGTATACCAAACCCCACAGATGAGAACCCAGCAGTTGAATGAGACACTAGTTGGATAGAAGTCTTGCAGGGAAGTCGGAGAAAGAATGACAACCAACTCAAAAAATAGGCCTAACCCCATGTTATGAAAAATTAATATGAATAACATGGCTGACTACACCTACCTAGAGACCTAGGATGCAAATTTGAGTGACAGTGACAAGATATAGAGAGATTTCACAAAGAGAGAGAAGACAACCAGATGTTGAATAGACCTTGAGATAGTGCCACTCCTTAGTGGTGGAACCACCATCTTGGAGCTAACTCATAATCCACAGAACAACGAGAACCATGTTCATTTACAAACAAACTACCTGAGTTACGCTACCATGCGAACTTTGTGGGTTCTTTATACGATATCTTCTGCATTCAATACCTAAGAAAGAGAGTTAAGAGAGGATTGTTGATGCCGCAAGTCGATGACCAAGTGTCCTTGAAGGGTCTGAGACTTCGCATTTCAATCCAAGAATGCATGATGCAATCATAAATGGATCAAATTCACTTGTCAAGGAGATCCCAAGTGATAGCCAGTCCACCATAATAGGAGGACTCCATTTTCATATAGACAAAGGGAATGAAGTAGTGTGACAATCCCAAAGCATTTGAGGATATAATGCTCAGTGGGTGTACATTTAATAGACTGAAATGAGTGAGGAGAAAAATTGTACTTGTGATCCATCCCAACCACATGGTAGCCATGAGGATTATCTTGGAGGGCCCATACCACTTAACATAAAACTCCAAAGTTCATCTCAAAACGAGGACATGCATGGTAAGAGAAAGCATGAACATTTAATATGAGTGTTATATTGTATTCCTGTCGAAGAGATGACATTTCGTTACCAGAGAGTTTACAACAACTATCATCCCCATTGGGGAGGGGATTGTTGTATGCTCTTCTTGTCCTGGGAGATCAATTGACTGATCTCATCAAAGTCGACCAATTGTTTACTTTCCTCCCATGAAACATCAATGACAAGATTTTCTTGGTGGCAACCCCAGTTGGCAAGATAGTCTTCCACCTTATTTCCTTCCCTTCATGTGTGTAGGGGAATTACATAGTGAAACTTGGATAACAAATCCCGAATGTTTGCGACCATTGTCTTTAGATGCCAACTGTGAATGGCCCTGTCTAGAGAGTGTCTAAGGAGTAGCTTTGTGATAGTTGTTATGACTAGTTGGAAATTTCTGTGGATTTGGATTAATTTGTATCCATTTTGTACCACTATTGGAGTCCTCGTTCCATGTTATTCCTATATATCCCATAAGATTGAGCATAAATATGTTGTGGTTGGGAATTTAGAGTCTTAGAGATACCCCCAGTACCTACCTATCTTGGGTTTCCTTTAGAGGCACCATCAAAATTGAGATCAATGAAATCCTACGAAGGAGAAATAAAGAAATTGGGGATGGAGGTTATATTGGAAAAAATTGTGTATGGGTTTTCATTCCTTTTTAACAACTGGAAACCCAAATTGATCAGGTGATCAAATTTATGCTTGAAAATGAAAGTGCCTAGAACTTCTTGAAATTGGCGCCAATCGAAGTGCCTATCGTTCTAAATCCAATGACGTTCGTTTCACCTCAATCTGACCCCAGATGCTCAAGTTATTTTCCATTGAACTTTTTCCCAAACACGCAAAAAAAATGGCAATTGGGCAGGTTGACTGTGTTTTTTGGGTTTTTATGGACTAGTTACAGGCTACCACTTGGCCTCACCACATTGGTCAAAGTTTTATGTGTTTTGATTGGTGGGTTCGTGGCCAATGGGTGGAAGCCACGTGGTCCAATGGTGGGAATCCACGTGACCTCCCAAGGTTGGTCTAAAATTTTATGGCTATGGGCCAAGCAACCCCCACAAGGATCAAACATGAGACCTCCCACTTAGCATTCAAGAGCCTTACTAATAGGTTGCGTGTTGGTTCTTGTATATCATAGTTCACAACACATATAAAAGGTCTATGTAGTGTGCATTTGGTGGAAGGGGCAAAGACAAAGCCCTAGCCCCTGGCCACACCCCACACCACAAAACTATTGCAGAGAGAGCTAAGGAATCGGGGCTTAGCCTCAACCCTTAGACACGGTCGTCGCTCATAGCACATAGAACCATGGAAGGAGCATAACATAACTGACAGTTGGAGGGGGCACTAACTTTAAGGCTCTAGATTATGGTTTTATCACCCAACGTGACCGCAACGTAGAGTATTTGAGCACTCGTTGAAAGGTGTCAAGTCAATTTACTAAGCAAACTAATGCAAGTGTTTTACTTGTCAATCCGGGTTTGTAGACTTGGAATCATGTCCAAAATATATGGATTTCAGGTAAAATCAATTTCAGAAAGCAAGGCTCAAAGGTTAAAGGAAATTCATATTACAAATACGTTCCAAATTTAAAGAAACTAAAAAGTCTATGATTCAAGATGCAGTAAGCAAAGGAAGGGGCTCCTAACTTAGGAGGTCCTAGTTGTCCTTCCTCACATTATTGTCCCCAGGAAGAGAAACTAAAGAGAAATAGTTTTTGGTATGTAGAAAGAAAGACAAGAGGCTCCTAAGTTAGGATGTCTTGGTTGTCCTTCCTCACAGTTCTACTCCAACAACATTACCATTGCATCAAATCATAAACTGGAATTCAAGAAACAATTCAAGAAATGCAAAAGGATGATTTTTAGTTGTGATTCATAATTTAATAGAAAGAGAATTTAGCTTAAATATTTGGTTGTCCTTTCATATGCAAATTAGATCTTAAACCAAAGTCATCCAGAAATCATACAGAAGTCATAACACATCTAAAAACTGAATCATAAAACCGAAACAAGAAATATTGAATCAAAACTATGCTAATATATATAAAATTTAACCAAAGTGTACTTAGCTTGGTATGGGGGGCCTCCAACCTTGTCTTGTACACTTGAAGAAATCTTCAACTACAACTAACATGATAAAACACTCCCAACATGAACAACAATAGAATAATGGAACTGATTCTTCAAATTATCTCAAAAGTCTCCAATAGTCTTAATACAAAATTACACACTTTGAATGGTTCATGAACTGTGGTTAAATAGGAAAATTAGAAAAAAAAATTGCTATAATGGCTATAACAGACCTATCTATCCTAATCCATCTATATAGGTTGAACTTATCAAGTCTAGTTCACAAAATTAGCAAACCCCACAAAATAAGAAATCTACCCCTTTTTACTAGGGATTTCTGAATGACAGGTCAAGTTTGACCAACGTTGATCAGGCCTGTGTTTGCTCAGTTTGACCGAACCAATAGGTGTTCCTTCATTCGTGGTTCCCAACATTTCCAAATATGAACTCAGATCTCGCCCATGTGTCTTGAATATATGAATTTAATGGAGTTATTACAAGAATTTTTAATGCAGTCCAAATTTACTCTTAAAACCCAATTTTCACAAAAAATTCTAAAAATTGAAAAACTTGATTTAGTTACCTGAATATGAAAAATAGGACTAAGATGAAGCATATGTAAGTGAAATAATATGGAATATGGTGGTAAATGAATGGATTTAGGATAGGCAAAAATTACCAAAATTCAGGGCGAACATCTCCCCCTTGCTGATGTTCAAACATATCTTCATGTTTGCTTTCTCTGTTTGGATCTCCTCAGTGATGATGGCCCTATTGTTCTTGAACCTGTAGCTTCTTCTTGTGCAACTCGAAGGATAATATCAATACCCTCATGTTCCTTTGCTTTGTAAATGACAAATTTTACTTTTGTTTTTTATATTTGTACTACCGTAACTTTTTCTCGTTTAGCATCTGTAGGCTTGTTTGGATATGAGCATATTCTTGGAGTCAATTCTTTTAATCTATTTGCTCAATTTCTTATTCGCCTTGACTATGTTGCTGTTGTTTTCTTCATACATTTTGTTTTCCTTTTTCAAGTGTCTTTCCATGATCTTGTTGTCTTCCAGCACAGTTGTCAACTCTGTTATCTTCTTAAGATATTCTTCATTGTGCAATTCTTTAGATTCTTCCCTTGCATATTTGGCATATGAATGAGATGAGGTGGCTCCTAACCAAACATCCTAAAAATATGAGTCTTTCTCTATGGGCTCTTCCCGAACTTCCTCCTCTAATATATGCACAATCTCATCAATTTTCTTTGATGTTTGTGGAGGTTCAGTTTCAATGATTTCAATTTCTAGATCTTTTCCTTCATTACTTGGTTCTTCTTATGATTTTCTTCTAGATCTCATAGGAATGGAAAAAAAAAATGATTTTTCTTTCTCTATCATAGTATCATCTTGATTTTTCTTCAATATCGTCCAAGGATACAAAGGAGAATGCATGATACTTCGTGTGACATGTAAATGTTCAAACTTCTCCTCATTTCCTGTTGTTTATTCTTCAAAATGATGTGCAACCAAAAAATCCTTCCAAGGTTTCCCTTTGTTCCTTACCTAATACTCAACAAGTATCTTAATTAACCCACAATGATAGATATTGGCTTCTTTAGCTTCTGTTTTGTTTTTTACATTCTCTATCATTTTAGTTAATCCCTTTGAAAAGAAGTAAGGTAAGTTGATTTTACAATCTCCTTTTATATGTTGAAGCAATTTAATATGATAGAGATATACCACATTGTATCGATTACCAAAAGTGAAATACTTATGGATAATCAAAACTATTTCTGACCATGGTTCTATGAGCCAATCTCTTTTAATTCCTTTTGTCCTGTCAAAGGATCCCTTCCTTGGTTTCTCCAAGAAAAGTGTCCATCACTTCTCCTGAAAATGCAGACCCTTATGATACTCTTCTCCTATCAAAGGAAGGTTCAATGGCTAAGAAAGAAAGGTTGCATTCAATGGTATAGAAAGTTCACCAACTCTAGTTTTTCCATGTTCAAAATGCTCTATTAACTCCTGTGTGATTTTATTATTGTGACCATTGAACTTCTTAAGAAACTCCATTAACCCTGCTTGGTATAGTTTCTCCATTGTATCCTTACTCCATTTCTCTATCTTGAAGTCCTTAGGTTCAATTTTGGTTACCATTTGCATCTGCTCTGTGTACCAATTAATATCGCCTTGTCTATTAAATAAACTCATTATGAATATAGCAAGCAAAATATATAAATTTGACCTTATTCGTGCAATCTTCGGATAAAAATCATGGTAAATGTACTTACAAAGATCTTTGTAGCTTTGAAAAAAATTGAGATTATTTCCTATGCCTATAAGTCTTCAATTTCCCCGTCTTCTATTGCAAATGGTATCTAAACAAAATCCTTTGTTTGTAAACTGAATAAAAACTCTTACTATGTAAAAGACCCAAAGCAAAAATCTCCACTAAAAAAAAAAAAAAAAAATAAAAAAATAAAAAAATCTCTCACTGTTTTGCAAATCGTGTTTAATTCTCTTTTTGTTTGCAAAATTTGCTTATAAAAATTAATGAAAATCCATCTCTGTTTCAAAAATTGCGTACTTTGTATCTAAAAAAATGCTCACTGCATTTTTTTATATGCAAAATTTTTGACAAAAATTGATACCTGAACTACAAGTGACTTGTAGAAAACTTGTAGAAATTTTCTTGTTAATGCTTTGTCCTTCCTGTGTAAACATACAATTTTAATTAAATTCTTCTCAAGCATCTCAAAAAATCATGGATTGTACAGGTGGCAGAGTATGTTTAGGGTGACAAAGCATTGCAAATCCATAACTGGAGTTTTGTTTCTCTCTCATTGTGACACATTTGAAAAAAAATCTTAAGTTAAACCCGTTTTTTGAAATCTTGTAGCTGTTGAGAAGACCTTGGAATTGATTCTTCCTTATCACTGCGTGATTTCCGGAATTTGTTGGAGAGAAATGTCAGCTCAGCACAGAGGAAATCTTGGTCCTCTCTCCTTTAAAAATTCTTCTCCTTATTCTCCACGGAGTTCCTCCAATCCCTCCTTGCAATTCCACGCAAATTTTCACACAATTTCTCTACCACGCATGGTTCTTCTCTCCCACGCAATTCCCTTCACTTTTTGCATTTTTCTCTCTACGTATTTCTCTTGCAATCAAGGTTGTTTTCATGTTTTCTTGGGCTATGGATGAATAAACATTATTGTCCTCAATTATGAGCTAGGTTTAGCTATGGTGATGAAGGAAAACATACGCAGACAGTGTTCAATCCTTTGAAACATTTTTTACCGTTTTCTTGCTACTTGATTTGACTAGCTAACCTTTCATTTTTCGATTTTGGTTGCCACTTGTGTTACTTAATGCATCATGGTTCATTTACTTATGATCGTGCTATCCTTTGTACATTCCTTTGACACTTGTTTTATGTTGCATTATAGTTTGTAATTGTTTGTATGTTAGAGTTTTTAATACTCACTACCATTAGGACTTAGATTATGATTTTTGCATCGCATGCACTATGTTTGCTTATATCCACCGTACTTGTTTGCATGTTGCATATTCACGCCTTTATCATTGCATATTTGTCCCTTTTCATCATATACTTATGTATTGATATTTGTTTTGAAATGACCATAATCTTGGGTCATTTTTTTTTAAGATTAATTATATTTGTAATGATACTAACCCTCTCTATTCCTGTTTTGTAGGCACATAAACTAATCTTTCTTTGTTGTGTAAGAAATTTTTCCATAAACAACAAACTTTTTTTTCAAAAAGGATGTGGCCAAAAAGTTTGGTTCAAAATTGCAAATGATATAGTTGAGTAATGAGATGAATGAATAATGTATACAATGTAGGGTGATATAAGATAATGTAAGATGATATATACATGGCTAGGGGCACTTCATATTCAAGTTTAAACTAGGTTATCAATCTTAGAAAAAATTTCAAAATCAAAGGCATTAAGAATACTTTAAATTTATAGTACTTTCCTTTTACTTGATAGCTCATTGTCAATTCTTTTCTTCTGTTGATGATGACCTTGTGCTAATGATGACAATAATTTGACTTCAAAATGAATTCTGCTGAATGATTTTTTATGGATTGTAGATGCTTGTCAGGTCCCTCTGATATTGATTTAAGATGAATAATCAAGTACCTTCTGCAATAATATATGACATTAATCTTGTTCAGGTCCCTTACTTATAAATATTGATTATGATGTCTCAGGTCCCTTCTACAAACCAGTTGCATAGTTTGTTGGTTTATTATGAATCTTCCCCCTTGTTGATCTTGAGACTTGTCCTCAAGTATTTGAATTTTCGAAGTTGATTCTGCAAAATGAAATTGAAAAACATAAAATAGAATTCATATTGGCCAAACAAGTTGTTTTTCCAATATGAATTCGAGCTTTTATTGTGCCAGTATCTTGGATTTTCACAACCAAACTCCTTTATTATTTTTTAACTTTTTTATTTTATTTTTTATTCTGGAAGTTGGAAAGGCATATCATTATGTTGTTCCAATACTTCCATATTGTTTTTTGTTGAGACTCTATTCAGAAAGTCTTCTTTATTGATAGGTTTGTTATAAACTTTGAGTCTATGAGCATTAAGTAGAAATGAAATAGTTTCTTCGTCAATTGTCTTAATCTTCACTGCTCCATTGTCAAATATTTCTTCTATTTCATATGTCGCAAGCCAATGAGTAGTAAAATTTGCTTTGAAATATTTATACTTGGAGTCGAAAATAAGTGCTCAATCTCCCTTATGAAAAAATTTGCTTTTGATAAATCTATCATGCCATTTCATTCTTTGTTGTTGTACTAGTGATGTATGCTTAACTGCTTCTTGTCTGATCTTGTCTAGTTTATTCAGCTGCATAAGTCTCTACTGTTGAGCTTCTAACAGGTCTAATCTCAATTCTGCTGCAAATTTGAATGTATGAATTTGAAATTTGATTGGTAACAGAACTTCTTTACCATATACTAGTTGATATGGACTGAATCCAGTAGTATTTTTCTATGTAATTGTGTATGCCCATAATGCATATTTTAATTTATCTGGTCAATCTTTTCTATTCATTTGCACTGTATTTGTCATAATGTTTTCTAGAACCTTATTAGTAGATTCTACTTGTCTGTTTTCTTGTGGACGATACGGAGTAGACATTTTATGCTTGAATTTTTATTTTTCTGTAAGATCTCGAACAAGTTTAGAAAATTGTGATCCCGGATATGTAACAATTTGCCTTGGAACTCAAAATCTTACAAATATTTCTTCAAAGAGTAATGAAACCCTATTTCTTCTGTTGCTCGTGCCACTGCTTTTGCTTCTACCCATTTTGTAACATAGTTTGTACACACTAAGATGTACTTCTTTCCATTTGAAGGCGGGTTAATAGGTCCCACAAAGTCAAGATATAATTGGTCAAATGGTTCTATAAGTACTTGTGGTTTTAATGACATCTCATCTGATACTATAGGTCTTCCAGTTCTTTGACAATTATCACGCCTTCTAACATACTTCTTTGAGTCCTTGAAGATTGCTGGCCGATAGTAGCCAAGCCTGAGCACCTTGCATGATGTTTGTTTATCTGCAAAATGGCCACCACATGGTTTATCATGATATGTTTTTATAATATCAATAATTTCATCTTCTATTACACATTTTCTTATTAAAAGACTAGGACTAGTATAGAAGAGGTCACCATTGACCCAATTATATCTAGCACTCTCTCTTATTATTTTCCTTTTCAACTTATCCGTGAAATGGGATGGTGATATTCCATATGATACATAATTTTCTACATATGCAAACCATGGGGTTTTAGCTGTTATAGAAAATAAATGCTCATTAGGAAAGTTGTCTGAAACAAGGATTCGATCATAGGGAGAATTAAGTCTTGATAGAAAATCTGCCACTTGATTATCTTTTCCTGGTCGATCTAGAATAGTGATATTGAATTCTTGCATTACTAACACCCATCTAGTAATTTTGCCATTGGTAATTGTTTTGTTCATTAAATATTTAATGGTTAAATGATCTATATGAATAAATACTTGATGGTTTGTTATATAATTCCTAAATTATTGACTGCATGCACAACTAGCATTTCTTTTCAGTTACTGTATAGTTTAATTCTGCCAGAGTTAAATTTTTGCTTATGAAATAAATGGCATAGTTAAATTGATTTTCTTTTTGTCCTAGAGATGCTCCTAAAGTTGTGTCTGATGCATCAATAGATATGTGGAATGGAAATGACTAATTTGGTCCTCTGAGAATGGATGCTATAGAAAAATTTTCTTTTAGTTTTTCAAATTCATTTTGACAATTTGTAGTCCATTGAAACTCAATGTCATTTACAAGTAATTTGAACAAGGGTGAAGCTATTTTTTTGAAGTTTTCAATGAATCTTTTGTAGTAGCTTGCATATCCTAAGAAACTTCTTACTTCTTTCTGTGTTTTTGGTAGCATTAAGTTTACAATGAGTTGTATCTTTGCTGGATATACTTTAAATCCAGAAAAGGAAATGTGGTGTTCCAATACTATCCCTTCAGTTAACATCATAAAATATTTTTCATTGTTGAGGGATAAGTTTGCCTCTATGCATCTCTTTAGAACTTTTTCAAGGTTGTTTAAACGATCATCAAATGTACTTCCATAAATAGTAAAATCATTCATGTAGACTTCAACACATTCATGTATGAGATCTGCAAAGATAGTTATGACTGCTCTTTGAAATGTAGTAGATGCATTATATAATCCAAAAGGTAAAGACTTGTAGGAATATGTACCCCATGGACAAGTAAATGTAGTTTTATCCTAATTCTCTAATGCTATCTTGATTTGATTATATCCACTAAATCCATCAAGAAAGGAAAATAACTTTTTCCCTACTAATGAGTCTAGTACTTGATCAATGAATGGTAGTGGGAAATGATCTTTTATTGTTGTCTTTTTCAGTTCCCTATAGTCTACACATATTCTCCATTTTCCATTTTTCTTTGGTACTAAAACTAAGGGAGAAACCCATTGACTACCAGAGATAGGGTAAATAAATCCTACTTGTAATAGTTTCTGCAATTCCTCTTTCACTATCTCCTTCATCATTGGATTCATTCTTCTTTGTGGTTGCCTTACTAGTTTGATTGTTTCATCTATGTAAATGTGGTGGATACATGTTTTTGGATGGATTCTTTGCATATCTGTATAGTCCCAAGGAAAAGCTTTAAAAAAAATTTGCAACAATGCAATTACCTATTGTTATTGTGATAATTGTAGATTATTACCAACATTTAAATTCTTTCCATGATTGATTTCAATGATTTTTATTTGAGAATTGGTAATTGAGTTGACAGGAAAAATGTTTTCAAATGAATTCTGAAATGATTGAATAGTATAATTTTCCTGAAAACATTGATTTAAAAGATGAGTTGCAGCTTCATATTATGTTATTCGTAGCTGCTCAGAAATATCAGGTTTTGAGATAAAAAGGTCTATTAATTCCTCATTTTCTTTTTCTTCTCTAAAATTAAAGGCTTGATTAATGCTTAAAACATGTAGAGTTTCTTCCTGTTGGTCATCAGGCCATGATAGTAAAGAAGGAGATTGAGCAGGAAGATAGGGTGTAATATGTTTCCTTTCATCTCCATGTGTTATGAACATGCTTCCTGATCTGCATCCAATGAAGGAATTTGCTGTGGCTAACCATGGTCTGCCAAGAATTAAAGGATGACCTTCTAGGTTTGTGTTTGGTTGCAAGATTAGGAAGTATACAGGGTATTCCCATGAATACAAAGAAACAATGATGTCCTCAAGTATTCCTTCCAATACAACTTTAGATCTATCTGCTAGTTCTCAAACTGTAGTAGTAAGTTGGATATTTGGCAATTTTAAATACTTCATAGTTTTTGTTGTCATGAAATTTATAGCAACTCCTAGATCAATTAAAGTTTTAGGAACTAAAAATTTATTGATTGAAATGGTAACCATAGGTATCCCAGGATCAATATACTTTTCAATTGTTGTTTTTGCAGACATGAGACCAGATAATTTTCCAATGACTTGGATTGTGGGTGGATCTCTTTTCTTTCTGCCAGTTTTCTTAATACATAATTTTTTTTATTGCTTTTGCATAGAGTGGAATATCTTTAATAGCTTGCAACAAAGGAACTTTGACATAAGAATTCTTTAATTCATATTTGATATCAAATTCAGGTAGAGAAATTCAAGTTTTCTTATTCACTAACCTTTCCAGGAAAGGTGTTGGAGTCATTATAGTTTTATTTTTCTAAATTTGATTCCTTGGATTAGATTTTTCAGATTGTTCTCCTTCTTCAATTTGTTCTTCTATGATTGGTGAAGAATCTTTTTGTAGAAATTTTCCGAACCTCAAGTGGATGTCTTGAATAGGAAGAATAGAATATGTAGGAAATAATGTTGTTTCTTCTACAATAAATTTTGGCCTTTCCACTATATTACTCGGATTTTCTACTGGTTGAGCTGGTAATTGAGTTGGTCTGGGTGGTGGTTGGTTAGAAGGTAGTTGAAGCTGCTAAGGTTGAGTTAGTGCATGCATTGATTGTTGTGTGAATGGATTTGATTGAGGGGATTGCTGGAATTGCTGATATGGAAATGATTCTCATATGGTTGTTGATATTGTTGTTGATATGGTTGTCGAGGGTAAAATTGTTGAGGAGGTTGGGCTCCATAAGAATATCCTCGCCAAGTTTGTGAAGGTTGGTTCTGGTTTTTCTAAGGAGGCCAAACCTGCCATGGCACAAGAGTATTCCATGAATTTTGATCTTGAAAAATTTGGGGAATTTGTTGAGGAAACTGTTGAGATGTACCCGCAAAACGTGGTTTCCAAGCTCTTCTTGGTGCCATATAATAAAATCCTTGAGTTTCTTTTAATTGACCTGTTTGCAATTCTTTTAATGTTGGACAATCATCTATAACATGATTTTCTGTACAAAGTCCACAAACATGTATATTATCCAAATGACATTCTCGTAAAGGATGCTTCTTCCTACACTTAGAACAAAAGATTGATAGTATTCATTCTTCTTGTTATTGTTTCTTCTTTGCTTTCAATATATAAACCTATGTTTCTAAGGTGCTCAAAATATCAATTTTAAAGTTTTCTAATAGACTCCCTATTTCTGCTCTTATTACTCCTCCTGTTGCTGATTTAGAAGTTCTTGAAGTTATATATTTTTTTCCTGTTTTGGCTCTACCTCTAGAGTACTTTTGACATAATTCAACAATTTCATCGAATGGTAAGTATGAAATATCTCCTTTACCCATCACATTCAGACTATCAAGATACTCGTCTCATATTCCTTTGAGAAAAATTGTTCTAATGGTATCAGAATTTAGAGAATGTTGTTTGGATTTTTGCAAGTTGTAAAGAAATCGTTCTAAGTATTCTTCCAAATTCTCATCTTCTTGTTGAGACATCATAAAAATATATTTTTTTGAATATCTAGGCCTACAATAGGCTTGATATTTCTTAAGAAAAAAATTCTTCATTTCTTCCCAAGAAGTAATAGAGTGTTCTCGTAATCCCATAAACCATTTTAATGCAATTGCTTTAAAAGTAGCAAGAAAAAGATGAAGCATATGTGTATCATTAGTATAATCATAATTTTGACATAAGATATCAAATTCAAACATGAATGAATCAGGATCTTCATAAGACAATCCATATAAATTTGGTAAAACTGAAAGTGGAATATTCTTCATGTTTACCTCTTCTCATAGAATTTCTCTAGTATCTACAATTGGAAACTCAAAAGTAGCTTCTTCATAATTTTCTATTTCTACAACTTTTCTTCTCTTATGATCATATTCTCTTTTAACATCTTCTTCTCTTTTCCTTTCTACTTCTCTTCATGCCTCTTCTTCTCTTCTTCTTTGCCATTATTTTTATTTCTTTTCATATTGTAACCTTTGTTCTGGAGTGAGAATATTAGATCCTTGCCCTTCTTCCATCATATCTTTTTCAACAGTTTCAAAGGTTTCAGTAATAAGTTGAGATTGTGTAGTTTCAACTTGTTTTGTTTTTCAGAAATAATTTCAAAGATAGGTTGATCTATTTGTTCAAGAATAGGATGATCAATTAGTTTTCGTGTCTCTCTTTGTTTTCCTATGGAAGATGTTCCTATGTGTTTTTGTTTTCTCTTCACTTCTGTTGAAGCCCCGAAAATCGGGTCGACAACAAGGGGGATACCCACCCGGTCCGGACCTTGGTTGGCAGCTCCTTATCCGTTTGGTATAGTGGGTCCGACTAGGGATAATGGGACCAGTTTCCCGATCTTGGGTGTGTGTGTGTGTAGAGTTGAACTATGCTGATCTAAGAGTATTTTTGTGTATCTACCATTTTCATCTCTTTGTCTATGCATAAATGACCATAATGAAAAATCCTAATTAATTTTTTTATGTTTTCTAAATGGTTTTTCTATTTTGATTAAACCCAAATATGCTTCCCCGGCAACAACGCCAAAATTATCAGGTCAATTTACTAAGTAAACTAACGCAGGTGTTTCACTTGTTAATCTAGGTTTGTAGACTTGGAAGCATGTCCAAAATATATGGATTTAAGTTAAAATCAATTTCAGAAGGCAAGGCTCTAAGGTTAAAGGAAGTGCATTTTAAAAATAAGTTCCAAATTTAAAGAAACTAAAAAGTCTTTGATTCAAGATGCAGTAAGCAAAGGAAGAGGCTCCTAACTTAGGAGGTCCTGGTTGTCCTTCCTCACAGTATTGTCCCCAAGAAGATAAACTAAATAGCAACAATTTGTGATGTGTAGAAAGCAAGAGAAGAGACTCCTAACTTAGGAGGTCTTGGTTGTCCTTCCTCACAGTTCTACTCCAACAACATTACCATTGCATTAAATTATAAATTGGAATTCAAGAAATGCAAAAGGATGATTTTTAGTTGTGATAAATAATTTAATAGAAAGAGAATATAAATTAAATCCTTGGTTGTCCTTTCATATCCAAATTAGATCCTAAACCAAAATCATCCAGAATACAAAAATGATAACACATCTAAGCAACTGAATCATAAAACGGAAACAAGAAATACTGAATCAAGACTATGTTAATTTATACAAAATTTTACCAACGTGTACTTAGCTTGGTATGGGGGGCCTCCAACCTTGCTTTGTACACTTGAAAAACTCTTCAGCTACAAATAACTTGATAAAACACTCATAGCATGAACAACAATAGAATAAAGGAACTGATTCTTCAAATTATCGCAAAAGTCTCCAATAGTCTTAATACAAAATTAGACACTTTGAATGGTTCATGAACTGTGTTAAAATAGGAAAATCATAAACAAACTTTGTTATAATGGCTCTAATAGCCTTATCTACCCTAATCCATCCATATAGGTCGAACTCATCAAGTCTGGTTCACAAAATTAGGAAAATCCCACAAAATAACAATTCTGCCCCTTTTTACTGGGGACTTCTGAATGACAAGTAAAGCTTGACCAGCGTTGACTGGGCATGTGTTTGGTCAATTTGATCGAACCAATAGGCTTTCCTTCATCCGTGGTTCCCAAGCTTTCCAAATATGCGCTCAGATCTCGCCTAGGTGTTATGCACATATGACTTTAATGGAGCTATTATGGGAATGTTTAATGCAGTGCAAATTTACTCTTAAAACCCAATTTTTACAAAAAATTCTAAAAATTAAAAAACTTAATTTAGTTACCTGAATACGAAAAATAGGAATAAAATGAAGCTTATGCAAGTGAAATAAGTTTGAATATGGTGGTAAATGAATGGATTTAGGAGAGGCAAAAATGACCAAAATTGAAGGCCAACAGAAGGCACCAAGGATGGGGGCCAGCCCCAGGGTGTATGCAACTCGATGTGACCCGGTGCATAAAGGAAAAGGGATCTGATGGGTAGGGATAGATTTAAGGCCCATCCCATGGACCTGTGCCACCACAAAACCATTCGCTTGACTTCTAAGGGGCTTAATCGATGGGGCTGAGTGTTAAGCCCTAGCCCTCGGCCCCATGCACCCATATGGCCTTAATTTTCAGTCTTAAGGCATTATAGGATAAATTAATGATCCGACAAAATGCTCTTATGGAAAGATAAATTGTTGCTCTGTCAGTGATTTTTGGGATGGATTTGTAGGGCAGTTAGCCAAAAAGTCGAATTTATAGGATGATTAACTATCAAGTTCATGAGAGAGCTTGGAAGCTCATAACTTTTTGTGTTTTTATCCAAATTGAGCTTAGAAAGAGGCTGCTTAGGGGTTTTTGGATGTTTTGGAGCCATTAGTAACCTCTAACTATTGATTTGATCACATCTACAGGGGATATTTTCAGGTTTGAGACTAAAGGTGTATGGATCAATCAAGGGTTGGAAGCAGTTCTGGGAGGTATTTGGGCATGGAGAAGAATTTGTAGGAGTATTCTCACTTCCAGAAGGCTACTGAAACATCTGTAACCAGAAGGGTTCAACTCAGTTTAAATTCTCTTAACATGAAGTTTTGATTATGTGCTTCAATGTGGAATTGAAGGGTTCACATGATATTTTTAGCTCATTTCAGTTGAAGTATGTCATCTTTGTAGGAGATGTTTTGGGTTGTTGTTGTTGTAAGAGTTATTTATAGGAGAACATTACCTTGTAGGGGTAATAATCACATTTACCTGCATCAATTGTTTATGTACTTCATTGATATTGAATATATGAGTGGTCTAGTCATGTTGATAGGCCCGAATATGTAGCCTAGAAGGGGTGAACTCCATCAAAAAACCTTTGTCTTTCTCTTCTTTATGGCTTCATGGATTATGTGTGTTATGTTTATTATGTTAACTTACATATGAATATTGATTCATGATTTAAAGAGCCATTGTAAAACATGTTTTTTCAATATCCATTTTTATGCTTCCAAAGCGTCGACACGGTCCTAAGTCCTATTTTATTTGAATTTGGAAAAGAGGAAGAAATCACCTAATCCAATTTCATATCAATTTGGTATCAGAGCACCAGTTGACCAAGTTGCAATATGGGTAGCAAAAAGAATCTCCAAGAGCTAGAGGAGCATAATTTGGCTCTTGAGATGGAGAACATATAATTGAGAAGGATGTTGGAGATATTTGAAGGAGGGAAGAGAAACATGCGTATTGTATTGTAGCAATTTCTTGATGAGAAAGTTGCAGAAATATCTACTCTTGTACCTGCAAGGGAAACCTCTAGAATGAGGCCAGTGTGTGTTCATGGTTCAAAGTGTGGTTCTAGACCATATGTGGAAGATGTTGCATGTTATTTTTGCAAACATCTTCAAGAAGCACAGCATATGCCAGTGGATAAGAGTGGGTGGATATATTCATATACAAGTTGGCCATCATCGTCATCATCAAAAACTGACAAGATGAATGAAAAATTTAAGGAGGTAATTAGTATCTCAAGTTCTACTCCTTTCGTTTTCATGCATAACAAACCTTTTGCAACGTTCGAGCAACATACCAAGGGTATAGGCATGAGTTTGTTTTCCAATATGGGATATGAAGGTGGAGGCCTTGGAAAAGATGGTAAAGGTATTACCAATATGATTATGGTTGAGGAAAGACCGAAGTATCTGAGCATGAGATGTCACCACCTTGTGACAACCGTCAAAATTGCAACTCTAAAGATTGGTATAACTCTCAAGAGTGTTTTCCAATGCATGGAAATTTTGAATACTTGTGGAATCAATACCCTTGTACATTTTGTGATTCTTTTGACCATTGTGTGGTTGTATGTGAGCAACATATGATAATGATTGAACAAATGAACCAAATTTTAGGCACCAAGAATAATGAATTTTTTTTGCATGGGATAACTTCTATGTCAACAAACAAAAAGAAGTTTTTATGTGCTCATTACAAAGTGCATGGACATGACATTGAACGATGTTGGAAGTTTCATTTGGAACCTCGTTCAAATAAAGGTAAAGATATTATGTTGCATAATGCAAGTGAAATAAAAGGTGGCAAAGAGGACTCTCCACAATCCAAAGAAACCTTCAAAACAAACATGGTGCAATAAGAGAACCCACAAGCCTAGGAGAGGCAAGATTTGGGTAAACTTATTGTAAAGTTGTTTTGTAAAATTTTGTAACTACTTCTTGTCATTACCTATTTAAGAACTTTTGTAAAGTGAACATTATTGTCTCTATGTTCAACAAGTGGATGTTTTTCATTAGTGTATGTATTGACTTGTTATAAGTCCACATGTTCAAGGAATTTTGTGAATGTACAAGATTGTCGTTCAAAGTTGTCTATAAGTTATCATATGTTCACTGATACAAGTATTCAATTTGAAACTTGTGTGAATTGAATATTTTCTTTTAAGATTGTATAAGATGACTATGTATTGTAGGCAAGGTCATTCATATCATGAAAATTTTTGCTGCAGCGTACTTTTTATGTACAAGACCAGCTTGAAGATGTTAAAGCAAGTTTATTTTGCTTCTAAATTCCTAGATGGGGTCAAGTTTGTCTTCAACAGTTTAAACTTGAAGATGAAGTGTTTTTGGAGTCGTGAAAAGATGAGGGTAGAGAGAATGTTTATATTCCACACATCAATATTTTGTTTGGCTCAATTCTTAACAAGACAACAGGTCCTCATGAGGATGATAAGTGAAGTGCCTTGATTAGAGCTTGAAGGGCACCAATTGCAAATTTTTCATTTTGGATTGATTTTCCGAGTATTTTTGAGTTCCAACCTCTTTATATGGACTAGGGAAGTAAAATTTTGGAGTCCAAAAGTTCCTAGTGGGAAGGTGTGATCAGGTGATCAAATTTATGCCTGAAAATGAAAGTGCACAAAACTTCTTGAAACTAGTGCAAAATTTAAGTGTGCATCGTTCTGAATCTAGCAAAATTCATTTCCTCAATCCGATACCAGATGCTGAAGGTATCGTTCACCGATTGTTTTCCCAAATAGGCAAAAAGAATAGAAATTGGGCAGTTTGACTGTGTTTTTTGGGTTTTTATGGGGTAGTGGCAGGATGCCACTTGGCCTCACCGCATTAGCCAAAGTTTTATGTGTTTTGATTGTTGGGTTCGTGGCCAATGGGTGGAAGCCACGTGGGCCAGTAGTGGGCAGCCACATGGCCTCCCAAGGTTGGTCTAATATTTTATGGTTATGGGCCAAGAAACCCCCACATGGATCGAACATGAGACCTCCCACTCAGTAGTAAAGAGCCTTACTAATAGGTTGTGCATTGGTTCTTGTATATCATAGTTCACAACACATATAAAATCTCTATGTAGTGCACATTTGGGGGAAGGGGCTAGGGCTAAGCCCTAGCCCTCAACCACCCCACACCACATAACTGTGGCAGAGAAAGCCAAGGGCTTGGGACCTAACCCCAGCCCCAAGACATGGTCATCACCCATAACACATAGAACCATGGTGGCAGTGGAACAAAGTTAATAGTTGGAGGGGGCACTAAGTTTAAGGCACTAACCTATGGTTTTATCGCCCAACGTGACCATAGTGTGGAGTCTTTGAGCAGTATTCAAAAGGCGCCAAGGATGGGGGCCAACCCCAAGGTGTATGTAACCCGATGTGACCCGGCACGTAGAGGAAAAGAGCTCCGAAAGTTAGGGTGGGCGTTAATGCCCAACCCATGGACCTGTGGCACCACAAAATCGTTCGCCCAAATTATAAAGGGATCAACTGGTGGGGGTGGGCATTAATGCCCAATCCATGGATCCATGGCATCACTTCGCCTAACTTCTAAGGGGCTTAACCGACGGGGACAGGTGTTAAGGCCCAACCCTTGGCCCCATGCGGCCATATGGCCTTGACTTTCGGTCTCAAGGCATTAGAGGCTAAATTAATGATCCAACAAAATGCACTTGCGGAGGGCTAAATTGTCACTCTGTTAGCGATTTTCAGGGTAGATTTGTACGACAGTTAGCTAGAAGGTTGAATTTGTAGGATGGTTAACAATCAAGTTCACGAGAGAGCTTGGAAGCTCATAAATTTTTTAGTTTTTATCCAAATTGAGCTCAAAAAGAGGTTGCTTAGGGGTTTTTGGATGTTTTGGATCCATTGATAACCTCTAATTACTGATTTGAGCATATATCTATATCTATATATATATATATATATATATATA
>APFE030930840.1:0-11269 GCA_000404065.3 Pinus taeda
CCACATGCAAGCAATAAGTTAACTGGAGCTAATCTAGGTGCATGTACACCAACACAGCTGGTCTAAGTGCATGTATGTGCATGTACACATGCACAGCTAGTCTAAGTGCATGTACACCAACATCCTTTACATTGCAATCAGAGAATTCAATTTGCAACGCTCACATGGCCAAGTCAATAAAGAGGTTTACTCTCTCTGTAGTCTGTAACTTAGAGTAAAATGCAGCTAATTAGGCAACACATCAATCCACAATGAAAATCCTTGTTCAAGGGCCAAGGCTAGGCAATGACATCCGTGCATTTGCAATGTCAGCGAGCAAAACACTAGAGAAATTAAGATTGTCGGGCTTGCAGTCTATTGCAAATGAAATAAATGGCATCGATATCAACAGGAAAGGGAGAGGTCGCGCTTATGGATAGGTCGAGGGAGAGGTCATTGTAATGCGAGCATATTATGATTTTTCCAGTATAAACAGAGAAAATCTAGAGATATATATAGACCTTTCATATTTGAAGAAGGTTTCTTTCGTACCTCACTCTCTTCACAATGGTTCGCTGAATGGGCATCTCTTCTTTTTAGCAACCTACGCCAGAGAAAAATTGTTATCTCAATATCTTCTTTTTATCATCGATTTTTCTTGGATCAAACCCCCATTTGGAGGAGTTCCGAGGTGTTTCCAGTGGGGTCGATAGCTTCCATTTGTCTATAGTCAGATTGATGATTTCCAACACCCTTTCTTGAAGCACGATATCAAAACCATGTATATTAGTGTGTCTGTACGTGCGTGATTAATTTGAAAAACGTTCTTCGCCTAAATGAAATTTGTTCTATATCAAACTATTGATGGGTTGCAGAGGTGTGGAGGATGATTGGTTGTGATCGGGTTAAAGAAGTTGTGTTTCTCTTTGGAAAAATTGCGGAATTCAAGCATGTAAGGTATATTGAATCCAACCCATCCAACAACGATCCATCATCCATTTGCAGGCATAAGAGGAGGCTGTTTCCTAAAAGAAGCAATATGGAGGATCGTGGAAAAGAACGTTATATTAATTGAGAACGTGTAAGAACGCTACATTAGTCTGAAAATATTGAAAGGTTGTAGTAGGGTCATGATTGTCTAATAATGGAAACGTTACATTGTTTGGTATTGGCATAATGTCAACTACCTCACCATTACACAACTCTCAAAATTAACTGGATTAAATATGCAACGTTAAAATTTGGTAGTGATTGCAGAGATATGGAATGTTAATGTTAGAGTGTACAATGGACCAACTTTATCTACGCCAACGAAACTATGTTAGATGTAATCAAAGATTCTAGTAATAATTGTTTGAGAGGTGTGACAATATGACAGAAGCCTTAAAGATATGATGGCAGTGTAGCAGCAGGTGTAGGAACAATCAGGTGCAGGGGCAATTATATGAATCATCAAGAACGTTAGAATAGGTATTGAGTGGCATTCTGCCACCAATTTCATAACCATGACTGACCCTGTCCGTCATTTTGAAGATGGATAGTGTTTTTGCAGGGATTATTGATGGCCCAACGCTAATCAAAATACTAATATGTGCTTGCATAATGTCTGTTCTCTGAAATAATGTTATGCAGGAAAAACCCGTGAAGCATGGAGGAGCATTGAGTTGGTATTAGGATTATGGAGTTAAACGACACATATAAACACACAGGGCCTTGCTGTTTCTCTCCTGATGCATGCTATTTTGCCATAGCCATTGACTATAGGTTGGTGATTCGAGATGTCATTACCCTCAAGGTTGTACAGTTGTATTCATGCATGGATAAGATCAACAATATTGAGTGGGCTCTTGCTTCAAAATATATTCTTTGTGGTCTATATAAGAAAGAAATGGTTTAGGCATGGTCATTATCACAACTTGAATGGACATACAAGATAGATGAGGGGCTTGCAGGAATCGCCCATGCCAGATGGAGTCCCAACAACTGCCACATTATTACAACATTTGACTTCCAGTTGCATCTCTTGTCAATACAACCTGCATACATATACAACGACCTAAACATGCATCTAAAGGTGTGTCATTTACCCATGATGGCAAGTTTGCAGCTATAGCTACACAACAAGATTTCAAGGACTATGTAAATCTTCTTTCTTGTCATACGTGGGAGGTCATGGGCACATTTATTGTTGATACCATAGATTTTGTAGACCTTGAATGGTCACCTTGAAGCATGTGATGGTATTCGTTCAACATTCTGGCACTTGACCCGTATGCACTGTTCGATAGAGAAGAATATCATGTCCCCCGACACTGAGTCAGGAAGTATGCCAATCTCTTTGGAAACCTAAATGTTGTTGACGTATTAATGTTGTGAATGTATTAATATCTGGTGTGTCACGTGTTTGGTATGGTTTGTTTGATCCATTAGAAGACATTATTTTGGACATCACATATAATTTTTTTTCACTTGACCATCATCATTGACGAATAAATGTTATGACGAAATGCCGCATATGTGTTTAATAGAATTATTGTTAATGCACTGGTGGTATTATATTGGATGTGGATCTAGAGTTATACTTTACAATTTGTGCAAGATGGATCTCACGTTCACCAAGTTTTTTATTATCACCTTTTCAAGGTTTGTTTGATAAGAAGGAAATGGGTATTCTGATGGTCGGTCTTGATGCTGCTATAATGACATAAGAACAGTTCTAGAACACCCCAGCATGGGTGTTTCCTTCTGGTTGGATATCGCTGACAGGCATCGTTATGTTGCTGAGCATTTTTCATGTGGACTTTACCATAAAGTTCCCCAGTCATTGTTGTTGCATCTATATCCTTAGTGGCATGTATACTCCATCTCAACACGTACAAATTGTTATCAATCATTCTCTCTTCAAGTGAGACAATGATGCACATAGACTCTTCAAAAGGACATCGCTGGTGTGAAGGTATTTTTCGTCGAAGATGGATATATTTATGGTTAAATTCCATTGGATCATTGGTTATATGGTATTCGTTGAATTAATTTCCTTGATGTGGCTGCAACATTCTTTAATAAATGCCACCACATGTTGTATGCCATGATTTCATTGGTTATATTCGCTTTGGAAAAGGTATGGTTTCCATCATTGTATGCATATAACTCAAAACCATTTTTTGAGTAGTTAAGCATTTGGTGGATAATTTCATGAAGAAATTTGCTGCAAAAGAAACTCAGCTAGGTAAGAAGTGAGGAGAGGCTTTAGACCTCCTGAAGATGTCATTTGAGAAATTTGTTTGGCTTTCTTACAACACTTTTGAGATAATTTTTTGCCTACTTTTGTGGTTGTCCAAAGTTTCCTTTATGACCTAACAAAAAGACCTATTTGAGTAGAGTTGAAGGCTCAATTATGGAATACCTGACTGGAAATTATAATAGGAGTGTACTGGTTGTGGAGATTTAAAGTTTTGTCGGAGTTTCCCTTTGAACACTTGTGAAAATTTAAATCTTTGTTAGAGTTTCTTTTTGAACACTTTTTAGACTCAAAACATTGTTGAAGACATCTCTGAAGACACTTTAAAGCATTCCTTGAATACATCTTTGCAACCTTGAAATAAGATTAGAAACCACTGAAGCAACCTTGTGAGACCAACCTGAAGCATATGTTGATTTTTTTTAGCAATCATTGGAGATCTTGGAGCAGTCCTTTGGCAAATATTTTTTGAAATTGATTGGAAAATCATGTTCATAAAGACCCTTAAAGACTTATAGAAGCAACATTGTTGAAGTCCTTATGATATAGGCTTATAAAAGTTTTCTTGAAGCTAATTTCATTAAGCTTGCTCATGCCAAACAAGTCTTTGAAAGGACCACTGTGTTACTTAGGCTTGAGACTCATTTGAAACAAATGACAATATAATATTGGAATCTACATTATGCTCTTTCTATGTTTGCAGAATATATAATTGAGGATGGTTACGCAAAATGTTCTCTCAATAGTGTTTTTACAATAGTTTACAGAGTGTTCTCACAACAATAGCTTGCATCGCTCTTACAATGTTTATATGTCATATAGAGTAGCGTTCATTTTGAAGCAACATTCATTCAATATGGAGGAGCTCTAGTAAGCCATTTGCAGTGGCATTCATTCAATGATAGTGTCAACATTGTTTATGCATAATAAGACTACAAGAAATCTATAACCCCTTACCATTGATGTCAAAGGTGGAGGTAAGCAAATGTTATGGGAAGCAATGAGAAATAAGCAGAGGTTATGGCCATCAAGGAGAAATATCTTTTGGTACAAAAGGAAGAGGATGAATGAGTTGCCATCAATGCCAAAGGGGGAGATTGTTGGCAATATTGTCATTGATGGAAAAAGAGTAGTAGACAAAGGAGCAACATAGGGACAACAAGCAAAGGAGAAAAACATGAACAACAAGCTAAGGAGTAGAACATGAACAATAGGCAAAGGAGTAGCAAAACAAGGGACAAAGGAGCAACAAATACCTTGATGGCTTGGATAATGTTGCAGGGATTGTTTAATGAAGAATTTGTGACGTGAAATTGTTAATTAACTTAATTGTTGTGATGCAAAGGCAAGACTCCAAGGTAAAGGCAAATATGTTGCAAAGATTATTATGATTCATTAAGGATAAAAATTGTTATTTGTTGTTGACATTAGATTGATGAATTTAATCATTACATATGGCTGTAATTAATATTGGATGGATTATTCATTTTTGTGTTCCAATAGTCAAGATCTGAAGAGTTTGGAAACAAATGAGTGGAAGGCAAAGAGTCAAGCCTATTCACTTCATATTCCTATGTGGGATACAAACAACCAACAAACTATTTCTATAAAAGATGTGATTTTGGAAGATATAGATGTTAGAGAATGGGAGAATGTGAGAGAGCTGATTGAACTATTATGCATTAGTTACTTGACACATATGGAGTTGATGTGATGCAATTTTGAAGGGAAGAACATGCAGGAATGAAGAGGGAGACATACATAATTTATGACCAGGTGAACTAACACATTGTTGTTTCTTGTTTGCATTAGGGGATGGTAGTTTCCTTTCAAGTTGTGGTGTGATAAATATCCAGTTGGAGCTGGTTGAGGTAGGAGCCTCCTGTGAGTTGTAGCCTACAAAAACATATGGGAGTTGGAGCTTCCTTACATGTCACAACTTGCAGAAAATTGAGGTAGTAGCGTCTGGTAGGTTGGAGCCTATAGAAAATCAGATGTAATAAGGGGTAGGAGCTTGCCTTTGCATCACAACAATAATAAATTCATGCTTTTCTCCCTTTATGGGTTTCCACATATATCTGGTGTCAATATGCGCTGTTATTATGTGTTCATGTGATGGTTTGGTTTGCTTATTACTTCTTGTTCACATATTCAATATGCTGGTCATTATTTGTTAAGCTGCTCATGTCATGTTTCAGCTAAGGAGATTAATGAATATAATATTAATGTCCATGAGTATGCTAAACTTATTCATCCCCCCTCTCAGTTTAGTCAAGTTTTAATCAAACTAACCTAGGCTCATTAATATTAATGGGATAGTGGTAGTTAGGGAATTGCCAAGTACAAATTTATTTTTTTATGGGCTTCGTAGAATAATTACGGAAAAGAAACCCCCCTAGAGTCTACTTTGGGTTCTTTAGACTCTCTAAAATTGAACACTCCGAACCTCAACTAACTTAGGCTCGTTAAAATTTATGAGATGGTAGTAGGTAGGGCTCTGCTGAGTATAATTATTCTTTTCTAGGCCTATCTAAATAATTACGGGAAATAATCCCCTTGGAGTCTTCGTTCATGCATTTCAAACTCTCAAAAATTGAAATGCCCCTAAGCAATAATCATTCCAAGCCTGGTCAAAATCCATGGATTGGTGGCACCAGTATTGATCTAAAGCAATAACAATTAGACTTGAGTTGCAATTCCTAAGAGTCAATTTTCTATACCAAGTTCCAAAATTAACATGGAAAGATTCCTATTTATTTTTTCAACACAATCAAAGTTGTCCAGTGTTCTTTATGTCCCAATGGGAAAATTCAGAGATTTTGTACTTAAGTACTTATTAACGAATACAAGTTTAGGTACTGCATAAAGTTGTGTGTTTAAGAATGTGAATATCAAGTCAAGAAAATGTCAGTGGTACCAACTTTAGCTCAACAACATTAGAATTGATGGAGGTATTAAAATTTATAAGTTCAGTTTATTCATGATCAAAGTATCAAATTTTGTTGTACACAGACTAACGATGGTTAAAGACACTCAGCATGATCATTTAGTGTCTATCTTTTCATTTTTAGGATTCCTAGATCTTAGACAGGAGAGGACTTTAGGTGCTCGACTGATAGAGAGGATTGGTAAGGATGCTCGACTGTGAAACCCAAGATATGAAGAAGATTTCATTTATTTAGATTAGTACAAGGAATTGAATAATATAACTTAATTGTTGATCTACCTCCATTCATTTAAATTATGTGCATGTGCCTTCCATATGATATCAAAATCCGATTAGTTTCTGACTGTCTTATCCAATAGTTCGCTTTACTCATTTCTTTCCATCATGATATATCTGTCTGGTACTTCTACCATCATTGCAATTGACCAACTCATATCATAATTAAAAAAAAAACATGAAGGATAACAAATGTTAGGGTTTTTATATGTTCTTTTAATTCCCTAAATTTAAAATCGTCAATTTGGAGTTTGTAATCTTCGAGTTACAAAGAATTATGGTTAATATCTAAATTGATTATCCTATACTTAGTACGAAATTAAGTACCAAATGATCAAACTCCATTTCTAGTTTAAAATATTTGCACCATAATTCTCTGAAGTAAAGAAACCTATAATACTCTTCATTGTCATACACATAATTCAAATTGCTAATTCATCTTCAATAACCACGCAACTAATCAAAGGTTCTTCTGGAAATAAACTCAACAATCATCATAAGCTATACCCATAATTCAATTTAAACGATTTGTTTTACTCAAAATCTTCACACAAAACTAACCCTAGGGTCAAGCTAGAAATTGAAAAGCAAACCTAACAATGCTATTAAACTCATAATCATTCACACAACTTCCTAATTCGATAAGTCTATTCGGAATTGATTGAAAAGAATGAAACAAATGGCATATAGCTCCTATAGAATCTCACGAAAATTCAAACATGCTGAACATCAAGTACAATGGCTCCTTATTAGAACTTCAGATCCACGGACAATAGAGTATTTCGTTCAGATCAAAGAGTTCAATCCAAAAACCGTAAAATACTCATCCTTCAATTCGGTTTAAGCTGAAACACGTTCTTTCAAACTTATCAATGCTCAATATCAAAACTGGAACCCGTACACTCAAATAATCCTTATGAAAATGTTTTCACAACCTCACGCAATTAAGAATAGGAATCTAACCAATCACTAATTTGAACATAACAACCAGATCTACGAAATTTTTTAGATATCATTCAATTACACTCCTAAATATTGAATATTTGAAAATTGCAAAAAGAATCAAAGATTTTAAGTATGGTTTTGCTAGTGCGAATCCACATGCACACTTCCTATGTAATTAAAATTGATTACAAAACTTGGTTGAGGTCGGTGGTGGGCCCTTGCCACGACCTGAGACAAGTTAATTTACCTCAATAACTTCACAAATCACAAACACATCAATTCATAGATATAAAATTTGATATCAGTTATATATTAAAGTATTCAATAAAACATGAATGTAAGTGTTCCAAATTGAAATGAAAACACAGTCATCAAACGTTTGTAGTCATGAGCTTCTTGCTTCATTTTTTTCTCTAACCCCTCCTACTAATGATTGACCTTCTTAAGAAATTTGGCCTAAAGATAGTTATAACAAAATAACTCAGAAAAGTGATGCATTTGTGATCTAGGCTTAATTAAGCTAAGCCAAATTCCAAAGACCACCCATCCATTTTATCGTATATGCACTGGTCCAACAGTAACATGTTGAGGATGTTATCACCATGACCACGAACATGAGAAGTTTCCATTGAGATACCCATCAGTTAACTGGTGCCAAATTTGGAGTAGAGTACCAAATAGAGTACGAAAATAATTACTAAACGATTGTCTGATATATTTCGAGCTAGATGTTGGGTCCCTGGTGACTTGTCAAATGCATTCAAGTTGGTGTACTTATATTTAGGAACCCTAGTACAAATCAATCAATAGTGAGTCAAGAAGTATAAACTCGTTTAATATTTTACTTAAACTAACCAAAGATATGTAAAAACAATACTAATTGTGACTCTCACATCCATTTATAAAATAACGCAGTTTAGCCAATATGAAATGGTTTCTAGGTGTCAAAAAGGGTAAAATAGAGTAGGTCATAATGGAAATAGTAGGATAAGGTGTCAAAAATGATAACAAAAGTAAGGCCCAACATTTTCCCATGCCAGAGGGAATGCGTGTCCTCATGCATCTGTCTTCCTCAAAATTGAACAGTCATCAAAATTGGGTCATCCCTGCTTTCAGATTCCCGCTGCATTGACTAAAACTTATAAGCCATGATTTTTCTGCATTGACTATCGCCAAAACCTCCAGATTGTTCATGAACACTAAATCCTTTAATAGTCTTTAATTGCCTCACCTTCCAACTAAGAAGCTGTTTATTCTTCAGATTAGTTTAGCGTTCTTGGATACCAAAGCCAGATTCTGAATTACATATGTCTCGTTTTCCTTCCTGACACAGTGAAACAACATTTTGCACTTCTGACCCCTCTCCTTGATTTCAATTTTTTTCCTTTGCAACTTGTTTACTTACACTTGCAAGTCCTCTTCATTATGAGTAGAAATATCCTCAGGAGGCAGGTTTTGCTTATGCAAGCTGCTCCCCTTATGGTTTGATTTCTTATGAGTTTGTCTTACCATGGTTTTAGCTATTCGTTTCCCCGATGCTAGTTCTAATTCAAACCAGTCATTCCGTAGAGAGTCATTCAAAAGATCTTGAAAATTGTCAACTAGCCTTTCCTCCTCAGATAGGATGTTGTCCAACTTCTCTGTTTCCTCAAGTACTCGAGAGGGACTTTTTAATTCTTGCTCCAGAGAAGATAGAATAGTTACGAGCTTGAGGGTTTGAGTATTTGAAGGTGGACATTACTGTCGAGTCATACTTTTGGTGTGTGTTGTGGGATAAACTCCCCTAGGGTCTTGGGTGAATACCCTAGCAGACTGGAGGTTATCTATGCAAAGAAACACACATTCCATACAATCATAATGCTACTATAAGCAAACTCTATGATAGGGGGCGTACTTGAGGTCCTACATTTGAGAAGAGCCTTCCAAGGTCCAAACCCTTCTTGGAGTTCCTTTTGCTTCTTTGACCTGCAAAATAATCAATTCAAGAAAGTATAACAGTATATGGACTGAACATCATAAAGAAACCATCTTCATATTATAAGGAAAGGTAGTTAGTTATGCAATTAAACAACCGTTCACATATGAATCATAATATGAATATCATAACATGAAGAAGATCTATATTAGGAACAAAGACATGTGTTTCTTTTATTATAGACAAATAAAGTACAAAAAAGGAATAATTTCACCTGATTCGTCCTTTCGCAGGCTCCAAGCGAAACCGTCTCCCAAATTCATCCAGTCTCAAACCTTTAACAAACTCCTTCCATGACTTACTCCATGATATCTCAAGTAGTATGAAATCATCAACACACACAAGGAAATAAGGGTTTCCTGTAGAATGGGGGAAGTACAAGAGGCACAAGGATCTTCAGAATTGGTCAGGGAAATCTCAGCATAGTAATCTTTCTCTCTCTTCTCTCCTCCTTTGGCCTTCTCATTGAAGCCTTTTTATACTTCTCCCAAAGTAGTTTTTTAGTTGGGAATTCGTTGGGAACAGTTGGGCTATGGGCACTAACAGGTAATCAACAGGTAAAACCCTTGATCTCTGCCCGAAATTAAGGAGATTTATTTTTTTTAAAGTGTTTTTAAACATATACGCGGGTTGGGTATACACAGACCCGCGTATACACGCATTTAGCTTAGGGAAATGTCGCGTATAAGGAATAAAACACCGTTTTTTAAATTTGGGACCAGGTCTGGAAGGAGGGGTTGCCCTAGGCCATGAGTGCAGCATCACAAACCTCAAGAGTGAGGTTTGGAGCTATAACAGATGCCCCCTAATATATGAGGTCAGAAGGGGTACATGATGGCCGAAATGTATTAAACAAGTTCATGGAAAGGAAATCTGTCGAAAACTGAGAAGGATTGCACCAGAATTCTGCCTGCCAAGCCACAAAAGGAGATCAGAAAGAAACACTGTTTGAGGCGGGCATACCCATGCTCAGAGAAAATACAACATGTCTGCATATCGAGTACAAGCGGATCCACCAAGTATATAAGTATAAATGACTGGAAAATACATAATGGATCATCTTATCATGATCGAACAAGTACATGTCTGAATGTCACATATAAGAATGTCAATGATGCTGAAGGATGAAGCGGATCACTGATATCAAAGATTGATCCCAAAAATTACCAACTGAACATGATGGAATAAGATGGTACTACACTGCAAACTCAGGTGCCAGCACATAAAATGTCGCCATAAATCACTGTAACATATAAAGTGAAGTGGTATCTACTAGCAGCAACCGAAGCAACTGTCAAGTGAACCAATGAATGCTGATACAACCTGAGGTCTTCACCAACCACCGTAGTGCATTTCTACAGCATGGGAATAAA
Source organism: Pinus taeda (assembly GCA_000404065.3). Lineage (NCBI taxonomy): Eukaryota > Viridiplantae > Streptophyta > Pinopsida > Pinales > Pinaceae > Pinus > Pinus taeda. The sequence continues at coordinate 10,737 of APFE030930840.1, forward strand.
TGATCTGAAGTCAACCATGTGAGGAATCGTTTGATTACTGGTCATTGATGTATATCGTTAACAAACGTGCGATTACTCACCGATAATGATAAAGAGCGTCAAGGTATCCAGTACAATCCAACAAGTGTGAATAGATGAGCTGGAGTCGAACACCTGTAAGAATCTATCGATCAGGAGACAATGCTGGTTTCCCACTGTCGATAGCGAAGGATTTGCCACTAATGACTGCAAACCCCAAGGTACTGCCAAATGAACTCTAGATCTTTGCCCCAGAGAAATGAGTCGAAGTTGATAGGGAAAGATCCGCTAGAAGGAAGGCATTAAGGCATCCTCCATCAATCTAGCGCGAGTGTAACTGGTAGGCCAATAATGTGGAAGGAATTAGACGAAAAAGATGTAGTAACCCAACCGAAGTACGTTTCCGGCGTACACAATATGTGGCTAGCGCACGACAGAAACCCTCTGAACCAACCAATAATGAAAGCTGACACAGAGGCAAGGTATCCACCAATAGGGTCAAATGGAAACCAAGG